>ML797400.1:250361-262703 GCA_009831015.1 Picea engelmannii
TGTTCACAACTTACACACATGTGAAGTGACTAGTGATGGTTTGACTTGGTCAAAGGGCACCTCACACATTTTGAGTAGGTTTAAATGTGAACATAAAGCACAATTCTTGGTCAAAGGACTTCTAGAAAGAGCACTCAAGCATTACAGTTGGCATTGGTATACATTTCTAGAAGAACACCCTCACAAATGAAACTTTACACATGGAAAACCACTCATTTTCTTGGAATTTCACCCTCCTAAAATAATATTATTGTTTGGAGGTGGTTATTTCTAGGAAAATGCCTTCATCATGGAATTTTACACTTGGCATTCATGCACACCTATTGGAAATTCGCCCTACCTATTTGACTAAGCCTTTTATTATTATTTTTGCACATGAGGACAAATGGCACCCAAATTTTTGCTCTACTATAAAGATGAAGATGGAAGGAGACATGTGGTACTACAATCATCTAGAACATTGTATCCAAGCATTTTTCTATGGGCTCTTGACCTAATTGGCCCCTCTAGTTAGTTGTTGTAAATATTTTAATATTTTCTTTGGACAAGAAAATAATATTTTATTGTAAGGGAGACTTGAAGTAAAACCTATATAAAGGTTTGCTCTCTCCATTCTTCACTTGGGAATTTCTAGTGTAAATAAAAGAAGCTCTAAATATTGGAGTAGCTTTGTCTTTATTTTGTCCAAGTAATGGAGTGATGTTTAGGTAATTTCTTATGTGTGCCTATTAGTTCTATGTGCTTCAATTGGGAATTTGTTTGTAGGTGTATGGCCAACAAAGACAAATCAAGGGCCAAGGAAAGGTGCTTCACCTTATTGGAAAGGGCTAGGGTAATGGTTTCCTCCCTCTATCTCCCTTTTGTATCCTTTACCTTCAAGATAAAAACATTACACATTCTATATCAATTGATTAGATGTGTTTGTAGATATTCTTTGGTAGGGACTGTAAATTTCTCTAAAACCGGCAAACTGAGCAGAAACTAGATACTACACTGGAATTATTTACTTCTTTAAATGCAGCAGAAACTAGAAAAGCAAACCACACAGTAAACAATTAATTTTCTGCTCCTCAAATCAGTTCTTCATTTACTCGTCAAAGCTTACAAGAGCTCCCTTAACAAGGAAAATGGCTCTAAAAGAGAAAAACTACAAATCACTACAAACCTGAAAAATAGCAGTGCCTCGTAATCTGTGTTGGCTGATCTTTGAGGCTGACTATATGAACTGTACCGTATGGACCTATTGTACTAATACGTGCGACTGTACAGACCTGTTGTGCGGTTCCTTACGACTGTACGGATCTGTTGTACGACCTCTGCTACCTTGGTTTGCATGTCGCTGAACTGTTGCCCTTACACTTGTTGTTGTTGTTGTTGCTTTGTCTTCTCTCTCGCCCAAGTACTCACTCTCTGTGAATAATGAATGTGTCTTGTCCTTACCCTCTTCGTCTTTTTATAACATTGACTTGAGCCAATTACGTAATCTCAACGGTCAAGATCTAACCGTGAGATCAATGGCTCTCATTTAATTAAATCATTAAGTGACTTAACTTAAGTCACTTTATTAATTAAATGTCACTTTATAAAAAGACGTTCACTTCATTAATTAATTAATAAAGTGAACTCTGAAAAAGCATGGGATACATTTAAATGACGATTTCCACAATAAGACACTTGCGGAAATACATGTCCAAGCTACAAACTTTAACACTCCCTCTTAGCGAGGAAGGTATTCTCCACCACTCTAAGCTTGTCTTTGAAGAAGACAAACTTGTCTTTTACCAAGGGCTTGGTGAAGATGTCTGCCAACTGCTCATCTGTAGGAATATATTGGAGCTTGACTACTCCCTTCAGCACCCTGTCCCTAATGAAATGGTATCTGATCTTGATGTGCTTCAACCTGTCGTGAAACACTGGATTCTCCGAGATTTTGATGCAACTCTACTTATCACAGTGGATCAAGGTCGGCTAAAGCTCCTGACCAAACAATCTTGTGAGTAGCTTGCGAAGCTAGGTGGCTTCACAACGAGCTAGACTAGCCACCATGTACTCTGCCTCAGCTGAACTCAATGCTACTGAGGTCTACTTCCTAGTGAACGAGGAAATGACTGCTGACCCCAAACTGAAACAGCACCCAGAAGTGCTCTTCCGATCTGTATCACTGCCTGCCCAATCTGAATCTGAGTACCCCTGCAACCTCACACCATCGCCACCAAGGTACTGCAACCCATATCCTATTGTGCCCTACAAGTATCTAAGCACGTGCTTTGCTGCCACCCAATGAACCTCCCTCGGCTCCATCATGAACTGGTTCAAAGTGTTGACAGCAAAGCAAATATCTTGTCGAGTTTTGACCAAATACATCAACAAACCAATCAGCTGCCAGTTTGTCTAGGATCTTCCAACTCTAAATCTGAAGAATCAATCTTCCTCAAGTTGGTCACCATCGGAGTGGCCATCGATCTGTTGTGCTCCATCCCGAATCTCTTCAGGATCTCAAGAGTGTACTTCCCTTGTCCAAGGAAAATCTCACTCAGTTACTTCCAAACCTCGAGTCCCAGAAAGTAATGCATTGGCTTGATATACTTCATCTCGAATTCTGACGCTAAGTCTGACTTGCACCCTGCAATCAGCCTATCTGCACCTGTAAAAATGAGATCATCCACACACAACACCAATATGAGGACCTCAGATCCAACCAGCACGAAGTATAGGTTAGGATCTGCCTCACTCTTGGTGAAGCCCATGCCCTGCAAATAGCTGTCAATCCTAGAGTACCAGGCTCTGGGTGCCTGCTTGAGTCCATACAGGGATTTCTTCAGCCTGCACACATGTGTCTCCCTGTCATGAACCTCAAACCCTTATGGTTGCTCGATGTAGACTTCTTCCTCAATGACTCCGTTGAGGAAGGTTGTCTTCACATCCATTTGATGGATGCTCCACCCCATTTTAGAAGCAAAAGATAGTACTGCTTGGATAGAGGAGTACCTGGCTATAGGAGCAAAAGTCTCCTCGTAGTCTACTCCCTCTTTCTGAGAGAGCCCACGAGCCACAAATCTAGCCTTGTACTTCTCTACACTGCCATATGTTGCATGCTTTACCTTGTAAAGCCACCTGGAAGTCACCACTGACGTGCCCTCTAGCCACGGCACAATCTCCTAGACATCATATCTCGTGATGGAGTTGTGCTCCTCCATCATGGCATCTCTCCACACCTATTGGTTGGATGCCTCCTCAAAATTGGAAGGCTCCAAGTCTATGATGTTGGTCATCAGAGCCATGTAAGTCAGAAACTTTCGATGAGGCCTGCTCTCCCGGAATGTGGTCTTGGAAGGCTCAACATGCTCTCGAGCATCCCGCAAGGTCTGCTCAAACCACTTGGGCCTCCTAACTGAAGTCGAAGGGGCTGACTACTCTTCCACCTCCTCTGGAGTCTGGCTCCCTACACTGGAAGTCTCCGCTCTCAGCTCACGCTTCGGTTCCACTTCCTGTGGCCCCTTTGCAACTATTGGTAGGTCCTAAGATTTCCTAGATGCCAAGTTCTCCTCGAACTTGACATTTCGGCTCACCATTGTCCTCCGCTGCTCTGTCAGGATGACTCTGTAAGCCTTAGAATCCTCGTTGTATCCCACCAAGATGCCCCTCTCTCCTAAGGGTTGAGCTTTGTCCTCTTTTCCAATGGAATGTGAATATAGACTGGACAACCAAAAATACTGAGATGTCTTATCTCAGGTCTCTTGCCTGTGATGGCCTCCTCCGGTGTCTTATCCTCCAGTATCCTGTGTGGACTCCTGCTCTACAAATACACAGTTGTATTACAGGATTCTGCCCACAAAAACAAAGGCAAGCTCTGATCATGGATCATGGCCTTTGTTGCACTAATGATCGATCGATTCTTCCTCTCTGCAACCCCATTATGTTGCGGGTTGTAGGGCGTTGTCTTCTCCCTCTTGATTCCTGCCTCCTTGCAGAAATCATTGAACTTTGTAGAGGTGAACTCAACCCCATTATCTATCCTCAATTACTTGATCTTCCTCCCTGTCATGTTCTCCACCTGAGCTTTAAAGGCTTAGAAGTGACTGAAGACCTCATCCTTGGTCTTCATGAAGTAGATCCAGGTCTTCTTGGAGAAGTCATCAATGAAGGTAACATAGTAAGATGCACCCTTCACTGAAGCTACTGACATAGGCCCTCCCACGTTTGAATGGATTAGATCCAAGATACCCTTGGATCAAGTCTCGCTGCTAGGAAAAGGTGCCTTGACATTCTTGCCAAGCGCACAGCGTTTGCACACCCCCTGATGATCCAGACTGAAGTCTAAAAGCCTAGTGACCATCTGCCTCAATAATGGTAGAGCTATGTGATGGAGATGCCCCATCCTCTTGTGCCACAGCTCGCACAAGCTCTCACTAGTGTGCATCAATGCATGAACATGTTGGCCCTGAAGTCTATAAAGGTTCTCATCCCGAACTCCAATCCTCAAGGCAGTGTTTGGATTGGCTCCCTCTGGGCGAACGAACACCTGCCCCCTCCGGAATTTCACCTCATAACCTTTGTCCTCCATGACTGAGATGGACAACAGGTTCTTCTTTAGGCCAAGTACATACAGTACCTCGTGTGCATCAAAGAATCCTCCTGACTCTAGCTGGAACTGCACTGTCCCCTGCCCCTTCACTGGATACTTGGCATTGTTTCCAAGCTGTATGTGAAGCTCTGAGTCCTCCTCTAATAAGTTGTTGAATATCTCTCTAGCCTCTGTCGTGTGGTAGGATGCGCCACTGTCCAAGTACCAAGCACTGATGGGAGTAGTGTTGGTAGAAAGGCAAGACACAAATGAAAAATCACTCTCAAACTTGGATGCAAGTTCGCTCAATTGTGCCTCTGTTGTCGCTACAACTATCTGTGAATTGTCTTTCTTCCTCTGTGGACACTGTGAGGTAAAGTGGCCATTCTTATGGAAAATGTAGCATTTGATCATGCTCGTGTTCCTCTTCTGCCCAAACTATTGGCCCTCTCCCTGACTATCACCCTTCTTGACAAAAAATTTCCCTTTGTCTTTCTTGGTTTTGTTGACAAGGGCAAAGTTTTCATCTCCTCCACCTCCTCCCTGCTTGATGGGTCTAGACTCTCTATGAGTCTCCTCCTGAATGCAGTCATCCCAGAGTCTCTCCCACTTGGGAAGTTTCTCCCAGGCATAGATGCCCATGATGAATGGTTCCCATGACTTGGTGAACCCATTCGGAGCAACATTCACTAGCTCTACATCCAATACAACTTCCCCAATAGCTGCAAGTTGGTCACGTATCTGCGTGATCCTCATAAGTTAGTTGGTCACATTGTCCAAGTTGGTCATCTTGCATTCTCTGAGCTTGGTTCTGAGAATCATCTTCCGACTCTGTTATCACTTTGGAAAAGTGATACTAGGGCATCATGCATCTCCTTGGAACTGGTCTTCTCTGACACATACAGGATCAGATGATCCTTGACAGCTTCAAGGATTACCCTATGTGCCTTTATGTCCTTATCCCACGTTGTCTGCACAGCAAGATCTACCACTACTGGTGTACCCCCTATGGAGGTCTGCGTTGGAGTTAGAGGAGGGTTGGACACGACTTCCCATAAATCTTGCTCCTTCAGGAGCAGTATTAGTCTTGCCTTCCAAGGCAGAAAATTAGAGACCCCATCAAGTCGATCCTCAATCTTTACGTTGATCACTGACATGGTTGTCCTAAGCTTTATCCCTCAAGCTCGCTGAAAAATCTGCATTGTATCAACTAGATCTGCTTTTTCTCTCATAGCAAGAGCTCTGATACCAGGTAAATTTCTCTAAAATCAGCAAAATTGAGCAAGTAGATTAAATCTAAACACTACACTGGAATTATTTACCTCTTTAAATGCAGCGAAAACTAGAAAAGCAAACCACATAGTACACAATTAATTTTATGCTCCTCAAATCAATTCTTCATTTACTCGTCAGAACTTACAAGAGCTCCCTTAACAGGGAAAATGGCTTTGAAAGAGAAAAACTACAAATCACTGCAAACCTAAAAAATAACAGCGCCTCGTAATCTGTATTGGTTGATCTTTGAGGCTAATTGTACGGAATATACCCTACAAACCTATTGTGCGGACGCGTACGACTGTATGGATCTGTTGTACGAATCCGTATGACTATACATATCTGCTATACAACTTGTTGTATGACCTCGGCTGCCTCGGTTTGCGTGTCCCTGAACTGTTGCTCTTAGACTTGTTGTTGTTGTTGTTGCTCTGTCTTCTCTCTCGCCCAATTACTCACTCTCTGTGAATAATGAATGTGTCTTGTCCTTACCTAAATGTGTCTTGTCCTTACCCTCTTTGTCTTTTTATAATATTGACTTGAGCCAATTACCTAATCTCAACGGTTAAGATCTAACTGTGAGATCAATGGCTCTCATTTAATTAAATCATTAAGTGACTTAAGTCACTTTATTAATTAAATGTCACTGTATAAAAAGATGTCCACTTTATTAATTAATTAATAAAGTGAACTCTGAAAAAGCATGTGATACATTTAAATGACGAATTCCACAATAAGACACACTTGCGGAAATACCTGTCTGAGCTTCAAACTTTAACATGGACCACCTTTGCAATTTTCTTTGAGTACCAGATCTTTTATAGACCCTCACCACCATCAAACTTGTATATTAAGCAACAAAGTTAGGCATGTAAATTTGCATATCAAGTGATTGATTGCTACCACCTAATCTTCCTTTAGAACTGCCCTCTAAGATTACTCACATGACCCCATTGCCCAAGCAATTGAAGGCACCAGTCTCCCTTTTATCCACCACTCCCCAACTATCTAAAATCCATTTTAATTATTCCATTTAGTTTATGTTGTTAAGCTTCCTCAAGCTCCCACTATCTATTACACACATTAAGCTTAGTAACCCATAGGGAAGACCCCTTGGTTAGGATTCCATTTACCCTAGCCTAAAGTGCAAAGGAGAGTTGGTGAGGTGACAGTGGCCAACCTCCTACTTCCACAAGGCTAGTGCCCTATCTTTGCGACTTTAATCTAAAGGTGCTAGTTTGTGTGGTAACACTTCCTAACTAACTCATTATTTTATTATTGTTGATATTTCTCATATAGTTAGATGAAAACAATTAATTGTTTAATGTAAGAGGAGTTGGGCTAAAACCTATATAAGGATTTGCTTTCTCCCTGTTAGCTTTTATAGCTCAGGAGGTACCTCGCATGTTTTGTCCTGTATGCGTAAGTAGCCTTATATTTGCACTACTATACACTTGACTTTGTAATGGGTTTTTATAAAGTTGTAATAAAGTGGTTCTTTTATGTAAGTGACTTTTTATTAAGTGTACCTTCTAATATTAAAGTGACTTTATTTCATAAAGTGCACTTATGTTATAAAGTGAAATTGTACTTTAATATTTTAAGTGATTTATTTTGGAGGGAATGAATCATGTCACTTGATCATGTAAAGGCAAGATTAGATCTTGACCTTTGGATTTAGGGATGAAGTGTTAAATTTGGCAGCATCGACAGTCATTCTCCAATGAGAGGCCATATGGGCCACCCTGAGCCTAGCGAGGGAGATTTGGAGAATCAACCAGTCTTGTGAGGTATTGACAAAAGCCAGGGGGAACGTACAACCTCTGTGAGTCAAACCAAAAGTCAGGACGAACGAGATGCTATGTAAGTCTAATGCAAAAGTTGGGGTGAACATACAACCTCTGTGAACATAGACAGACTAGTGCAAAAGTGAGAGGGAACGTACAACCTTTGTGAACCTAGTCAAGCCTTGTGAGCCATGAGCAAAAGTCAAGGCATCTAGCAAAAGTTAGGTTGAATATAAAATTCCTATGAGCTAGAAACAAACGATATTCCTAATATTGCAAACGATATAAATGTATTGATCTAGTGCGTTGGAACGTGTAACATTATCCACCATGAAAAGAAATTCGAATTGCCTTGTAAAGAGTCAAGTTGTAGAAGTCAAAGTTGCATGTCTAAGTCAAAGACATTGTTGTCAAGTTGTCGCATGTTGCATGCATGTCTAGTTGCATGTTGCATGCATTGCTTACATGCATGACATGTGCATGCTAAGTTAGTACGCATGCATGCCAAGTCAAGGGTGAGTTGTAACTGAAGTCTCAAGTCTAGTTCTATTTTCGAACTTAAGTGTGAGGCTGAGTTATGTTAAAGCATGCAAACAAGTTCCTAATTCACGCCATCTACTTCTCCTCTTCACTCCTTTATAAGCAGAGGTCGACCCCTCTCTTCCACACAATGGTTATGTAGGGTAAGGGTGAATGTAGAGACAGCATATAGAGACGCATATCAACATACAGAGGCAGCATATAAAGGCGCATAACAGTGTTGTCATAGCAGCATATAGAGGCAGTATAAAGGCGCATAACAGTGTTGTCATAACAGCATACAGAGGCAGCATATAAAGGTGCATAACAGTGTTGTCATAGCACCATATTGAGGCAGTATAAAGGCGCATAACAGTGTTGTCATAACAGCATACAAAGGCAGCATATAAAGACGCATAACAGTGTTGTCATAACAGCATATAGAGGCAGTATAAAGGTGCATAACAGTGTTGTCATAACAGCATATAGAGGCAGCATAAAAGGCACATGACAGTACTGTAATAACAGCATATAGAGGCAGCATAAAAGGTGCATAATTGTGCTGTAATAACAACATTTAGAGACAACATATCAGAGGCGCATAACAGTCAATTAGAGGCAGCTTCAACAACCTATATCAGAGCTGATACATCTGAGTCTTTGAAAGCAACACGGATACGTCTATATCAACAAGGTCTCTTAGTTCTATGTCAGGTCATAGTCAACTTGGCAAGCACTTTAAGAGCAGAGTTTTCATGGTGGATGTTTGTAAGTGATCTTACATTATTAATGCAATAAAGGAATATCGTTTGTTGGGGTTTTTCTCCATGTATAGGTTTCCCCAGGGTATATGTGTTGTTGATGTGCATGCTTACGTATCTACATGATTATTGCTATTCAGTTATGATTCTATATTGTTGAAATGTATTAAGCTGGAATCAAAGTGTTGAAGAATTCAAAGAAATAATCCGCTTAAGAAATCAAGCTCAAAATATAACATGGTATCAAAACTTAGGGTGTGATAAGCTTGTTGAAGTGCAGCAGCAGGTACACATAGATCCAAGCAAGTTTGATTAAGTTTCCAATGTGAGGTCCATGGCATCCTCCATTTCAGTCAGGGTCAAGGATAGGCTTGAAGGAGCTGCCAACTTCAATGTGTGAAAGCTCCGGATAACAAATATTTTGCAGGAGCATGATCTTGAGCAGTATGTGACCACAGTGGTGGAGGAACCCACTACTAATGCAGGAAGAGCGGCCTTCAGGAAGAGTCAAGCAAAGGCCAAGCGAATCATCTTTGACTCGGTCAAAGACAGTATAATGCTGGTAATGACTTTGTTAATGACTGCCAAGGACTGTATGGATACCTTCGTGACTCTGTATGAGAAACAAGCTCCAAGTCAAAAGAGGACATTTAAGCACAAGCTTAAGTATTTGAAGATGGAGAAAGGTGAATCAGTAGCATCTTTTTGTTCCAGGATAGCCCAGATCAGAGATCAGCTTTTGGTCACAGGGGTGACAATGGACGATGATGATTTAGTGCAGGGCATATTTGATGGTCTTCCTTCTTCATGGGAGACCTTCTTATCCAGTGTAAGTGGGAGAGAGATTCAGCCCACGTTTGAGAGGCTATGGCATGATTGCCTCCAGGAGGAGAGTCGCACTGCTACCAGGAGCGAGCCAACGAAAGAAGAGCACTCAGCTTTAGCATCAAGATTCAAGGGAAAAAAGAAAGGCACTTTCCAGAAAGGCTCTCAGAGGAAGCCAAACACCAAAGGTACATTCAAAGGCAAGAGTATTGATACATCTAAGATTAAATGCTTTAGTTGTAATAAGTTGGGTCATTTTGCTAAACACTGTTGGTTTAGAAAGAAATATCCAAGGAAAGGGAAACATCAAGCCTTAATTGCTGAGGATGATGAATCCAAAAGAAAACAGAAAAGTCCTTCTAATGAGAAAGAAAATAGAAAAGAATATTACTTGGTTTCTGCCTTATCCAGTTCAGTTTTCACGGGGCCGAAAACTTGGTTAGTAAACAGTGGTGCATCAAAGCACATCACAGGGTACAAGGAGATCCTCTCAGATTTCAAGACAAAATCTTTTGCAGAGCAAGTTGAGCTTGGGGATGACAAATGTTACAAGATAGAGGGAGTAGGCTCTATCTCCTTCAGATTGGAATCTGGGGCTAGACTTCATGTTGATGAAGTATTATATGTTCCAGGGCTCAAGAAGAATCTACTATCAATTGCAACCCTTGAGGACAAGGGATATTGGGTGATCTTCAAGGACAGGAAGGCACTACTGTGGGCTAAAGGTAGCCACCTAAGTATAGCGGAACCCATTGGGACTCGCAAAGGAGGACAGTACGTCGTGACAGGACAGTCAGTTCAGGCATTGGCTCATGATGCGACCAGCTCCTGCGAGTTGTGGCACAGAAGACTTGGACATCTTCATTACAAAGCACTTCCAGATCTACAGAACATGGTATGTGGCATGCCCTCTATTTCTCTTAGTAAAAATGAAATTTGTAAGGGATGCATACTAGGTAAAAATATAAAGAAAGCATTTCCTAGTAGTGACAACAGAGCTCATGGCATCTTAGATCTGGTTCATTCTGATGTATGTGGGCCCATGTCATCTCCCTCACTCAGTGGTTGTTTGTATTATGTCATTTTTATTGATGATTACTCAAGAAAATGTTGGATATATTTCCTTAAAGCTAAAAGTGACACATTTGATAAATTCAAAGAGTATAAAGCCTTCATTGAAAAGCAAACAGGGAAACAAATCAGAACCCTTAGAACAGACAATGGAGGAGAGTTTGAATCTATCCAGTTTGAGGATTTATGCAAGTCAGCAGGAATCAAGAGACAGTTGATCGTGCCATATAACCCTCAGCAAAATGGAGTTATTGAGAGGAAAAATAGGACAATTTGTGAGGCAACGAAAGCAATGATGTTTGACCAGGATCTGCCAAATTCTTTATGGGCAAAAGCTACCTCCACTACCATGTATATTCAGAACAGGTGTACACATGCTATCTTGAAGGACAAGACTCCTGAAGAGGTCTTCTCAGGGATCAAACCTGAAGTAGGGCATCTAAGGATATTTAGGTATCCTTTGTATATTCATGTCCGCAAGGAAAAGACGACAAAGATGGAACCCTCAGGCAAGAAAAGGGTTTTTGTGGGGTACAGTGGGAACTCCAAGGCTTACAGGATTTATGTACTAGGTCAGAGGCAGATAGAGGTAAGAAGAGATGTGACTTTCCATGAGAAAGTCGCATTCAAGAAATCCAGAGAGCTTTAGCAGGAATCAAAAGCAATTCAGCCTACTTCACCCTCTTATGAAAATGAAGAGTCGGATGATCAGAGGGAGGAACCTCATGAAGGGCCAAGTGATGAGCCCCTAGAACCTGCTGAAGAGTTAGAAAGAACTCTTGAAGAACCTCCAGCCAAAAGGAAGCCAGGGTGGCTTAAAGAAATAGTGCAGGAAGCATAAAGGATAGCCGCTCCCAAAGGAACTTTCAGGGAAAGTAAGAGGCCTCACAAATTTGGAGGCTATGTTGCACCGATGAGCAGCATCAGTGATGTCGAACCTTCTTCATTTGAAGAATTAGATAAATTACAAGTATGGAAGGATGCCATGCTTGAGGAATACAGATCTATTCTAAAGAACAATGTCTGGGACAATGTGGCGAGGCCAAAGGACAAATCAATGGTTTCTACCAAATGGATCCATAAGATCAAACATGCAGTTGATGGAAGTGTGGAAAAGTTCAAAGCAAGATTTGAAACCAGAGGCTTCACTCAGAAAGAAGGAATCGACTACGAAGAGACTTTTGCCCCTGTAGCTAGGTATACCTCCATTCGAACTATTATTGTTTAAACTTTCGTTCTTGGTTGGAAGCTACATCAAATGGATGTAAAAACAACATTCTTGAATGGAAAGATTGAACAGGAGGTCTTTGTGGAACAACCAGATGGTTTTGTACTGCATAACAAAGGCACTCATGTATGCAAGCTAAGGAAGGCCATGTATGGTCTTAAGCAGGCTCCCAAAGTTTGGTATGACAGGATTGATGGCTTTCTTAAAAGCCTGGGCTTTCAGAAAAGTGACACTGATGCAAATTTGTACTTAAAGGTAAGAGCTAACCAACCTGTTATACTAATCCCGTATGTTGATGATCTCTTTCTAATA
>ML797400.1:280525-310847 GCA_009831015.1 Picea engelmannii
ATGTAATGAATGATATTCATCATCTATGGGAGTTAATATGGACATGGTTTTCCTTCTAAAATGTCATTTATGTGTATCATTATGTTTTTCTTGCAATATAATGCTTTATTTTTTTTAAAACTATATATATATATATATATACGGCATTTCCCCCGACATTTCCATTTTTTGAGGGCTTGTTTCGTATCGTCCCGGTTTCGAAAACTCAAAAACGTTTCCCCGTTTCGTGCAACTTAGCTTTGGACCTGTTACAACAAAATCTAGCACCCACAAAAGTGTAAAGTCTCAATCACCAAGATGTTAGTTTTGTGCAACTTAGGAAGGCTAGCCACTGTCACTTCAGTAGCTCTTCCTCTCTCTTTTAGTTGGATCTTCTCCAACTCAAGAGGGACTTCCCTAAATAAGACTGCTAAGGCTATGGAGTGGGGGCCTTAGGTGAAGTAGGAAGAATAAGCCTTAACAAAATGTATGGTTGGAAGAGTATATGAAATGGGATGGAAATGGAAATGGGATAAGGACAAGATAGAAAAATGAAGGACAAAAATAAGGGATGAAAAGAGATGGAAGGAAACCAGTGCCTATCAACCATAGGCCAATGGAGTCATAAGGCATTAGATAAATGAGACAACTAATGTGTCACAAACAAATACTTTGAAACAGGTCATATGGCAGAAAAGGCTTGATTATCATCTTCCACCAATTAGTAGATGAAGAAACTATTTGATACATTCATGTTTAAGGTGTGTACTTAAGGTAGAAAGGGCCTAATTTGATACATTTAAAACTTAAGTATTTGTTGGAAATGTGTTGTAGAAAACTAGTCTTGGAGGGCCAAGATTGTCACTCATCAATCAAATTATAAATGTGTTGTTTCATGGCTCAAATCTGCTTCCAAATTTGCAACTTAGCCGAATGAAGAAAGGAGAACAGGTGCAAAAATAAAACAGAAAATAAAGCAAAAGGAAGAACCTCCCCAAATTTCTTTACTCCTAAATAAATAAATTCATTACTAAGCTTTTATAAAAGAATGACAACAAGAAGAATCTACAACAACATGAACAGCAAATTGAAGAGCATAAATAAACCATACATCAAAGTGGATCAATACCTCAATCTTCCATTAATCTTCAAGAGTAGCAGGACAAAGGAGCTCCATCAAGCTTCAATTCCAAAGGTTGATACCTAATCACTTCTCTAACTCCTAAATCTCCAATTGCCAATTACCCTTGAAATGGAGAGAAACTCCTCGTTATATAGAGTGAGTTAAGTCTCTGTCATGTCCCCTCCCATTTAACCCCACCTGGGGAGGGACATAGTGGCTTAGGGGGCTCCCTATAGGCCATAGTCCCCAACTAAAGGGGAGTCGTGGAGTTTAATGAGTCACCAAGGGGGCAGCGACTTATCTTGAGGGTGACCTAGGGCAAAAAGAAAGGAGTTAACACCTTAACTTAAGGGGTAAGTTACCCTAAAACAAGTAAGCAAACCTATGGCAAAAGTTATATAAGGAGATGGAGGTTCATTTGAAGAGAACAACAAGAATTCGTTTTTGAGATATACCTATCCGTTTTTGGGAGGCGGTTGCCTTAGTTCAGTGGAGGGTTGGTAAACCCTCGACTCTGTTGAGTTTCGGTGGGCTAGTGCTCACCCTAGCTCAACTCTCGTTCATTCTAGCATCAAAATCATCTATTCTTAGAGGACGTAGCTGTTGGAAGGGAGTACTGAAGGTTTTGTTATCAGTTCAGAGGTTCAAGTCCACCATTGGAGGGTGTCGAACTGTTAATTTGTGCTTGGTGGGAGACTGGAAAAGTATTCTGGTGGGGGGCGAGCTCTATACCAGCTCGTTGGTCATCTTGGAAGGGAGCCACATAGGAATTGTTGAGTTGAGGGGTCCTCTGGGAGGGTTACCAGCCACTACAGAGCAAGCCGAGTGCAAATTCTAACTGACAGGAACTACACAAGAGGCCTCAAGGAGGGTCGAACCCCTCTATTCCTACTATTGGCAGAGAGTCTTGACAAAGGACAACTGTACCACCACCAACAGCCAAGCCCCAGGTTTTAAATTAGTGTTTTTTGTTATAAAGAACAATTGTTACTGTATTCCTGTGTCTGTTTAAATTGGACAACAGCCTTTCGAGGGTTTTAGGACTGGTTTTAATTGCAAACTGGATGTTGGATATTGTTTACTGTTGATAACACTATGCCACGGAATTGAATGACAGTGTTGATTATGTTCATATGTTGGTTATTCATAAATGCACTATGTTTATGGTGAAAGGTCTGTGTGGGACTGTTTAAATTACCTATTTGCAAGTTGACCTAATTACATTTTCCAGCCTAGAAACCCTAGAAATTTTACAGTGGTATTAGAGCAGCAGCCAGTCCAGCAGAATCAGAGTGAGGATTTCTCCACATATTTCCAGCATCCAAGAATACATGGCACTTGGAGAGGAGTTTCAGGCAGCCGTGTCCTTGAATGACTACTGCAACATCAAGTACAGGAACCGACCTAAAGAAGGGCATAGAGGAGCACCAGGGCAACAGCAGAACGCTGACCTAAGGCGGAAGGTGGGGAAGCTATCCATCCCATCTTATGACAGTTCATCCAGATGCTCAGCCAAATCATGGGTCCAGAAGTTGGACACCTACCTCCAACTCAACCCAATGATAGAAGCAGAAGCCATCAAATTTGCCATGCTACACTTGAATGGTGAGGCTCATGAGTGGTGGTACTTGTTAGAATTTTAAATTTTCTGGTTACACAGTTACAGCATTTAATCCAATAATAACTACAATAGGATCACTGAAAGATAGACAATCACAGATACAATAGAACACAAAGTTTATCCTGGGAAACCCACGTGGGGGAGAAAACCCAGCAACCAAAATCCTCAGTATAGATTCTTTCAACCAGTACAATGATGCGCTATAGCTCTCCAAGAAGGACCAAGACCAAAACACCAAAAGAACAAGTCTCCAAGACTTGTGCGCTAGACCTCCTTATGTGCTCCAAGATACACAAGAGAAGTGTGTGTGTTGATTGTCCAAATGAGAGGAACCTATCCTCTATTTATAAATAAAAGTGTCTCTTGAAGAGACACGACTCTTGACCTAACTAACCCATAAAAACAGGGTCGACCAGCCACAATGGGGCTTTTTACAATTACAAGTAAAATACAAATAAAATAATAAATTATGTTGAGCCGACTTATACAATATAATTACAATGACCTTTTAAAGGTTTGACCAATACAAATATACAAGAATATCTTCCGAAGTTACACCAAAAATATCAACACTCCCTCTTAACTAGGAAGGTATTCTTCCAAACATAGACTCCAAGTCTGATACCACACGAGCTCACATCCATTGACTATTGAACATGCGAATCTATACATCCTCGGATATCCATAGTGCAACATGACTTCACCCCATGCATCCAAGGCTTGTGGGTAGCTCTCAATAGCTATAATATGTCCCCAAGACATCCACTACCCGCAATGCACCAGTACCTGATCATGTGCACCCCTGTCTCAGTGCCAGCCCTTTTTCATGCTAGATGAGATCCACCAGACTCGGTGCCAACCCTTTTTCATGTTGGATGAGATTTTTCCATACTTAGTGCCAGCCCTTTTTCATGTTGGATGAGTTCCACCTGCCACTCCCTCTGAAGAGGGACCACACCAAGCTTGTCCCTGAAGTACTCGAACTTCGTCCTCGACAGCAGCTTGGTGAACACATTGGCAACCTGATCCTCTGTAGTCACGAACTGGAGCCTAACTGCTCCCCTCTGTACCATATCCTTGATATAGTAGTATCTGATCTCGATATGCTTCGACCTATCATGGAACACCGGGTTCTCTGACAACTTCATGCAACTCTGGTTGTCACACCAAATGCAGGTCGTCTCCAATCTGAGACCAAACAACCCAGACAACAGCTTTCGAAGCCACACTACATCTCTGCTCGTTGCACATGCTACCACATACTCAGCTTCAGTCGTATTGAGTGCCACACATGACTGCTTTCTGTTGCTCCACAAGACCATATTGGAGACAAGACTGAAGCAGTATCCTGAAGTGCTCTTCCGGCCAAGAATACTGCCGGCCCAATCTGAATCTGAGTATCCATACAATCCAAACTCATGGTTCGATCCATACCTAAGACATGATCCAAAGAACCCTTAAGGTACCTCAACACATGTTTTGTTGCAACTAGATGAACCTGCCTGGGCTACTCCAAACGTTGACTCAAGGTGTTCACCGCAAAACATATAGACGGCCTTGTGTTCGTCAAATACATCAATGAACCCACCATCTGCCTGTATAAGGTAGAATCCACAATCTCTGAAGTTGTATCCTGCAGCAACTTCAGATTTGATACCATCGGAGTAGCCATGGCCTTACAATCCGACATCCCGAACCTCTTCAGAATTTCCACAGCATATTTTCCTTGATTTAGAAAAATCCCATCTGATCTCTGCCATACTTCTAGTCCCAAGAAGTAGTGCATCATTCCTAAATCTTTCATTCGAATTCTGCAGCCAGTTTTCTCTTACACTCTGTGATGAGCTTTTCCGCACCTGTTAGAAACAGATCATCCACGTACAGCAGTAGAATCACCGATTCACCATCCTCAACCTTAAAGTAAAGGTTAGGATATGCACTGCTCTTGGTAAAACCCAAGCTCATCAGAAAATTGTCAATCCTGCCATACCATGCTCTGGGTGCCTACTTCAATCCATATAAAGCCTTCTTTAACCTACACACATGAGTCTTCCTGTCATGTGTCTCAAACAAAAGAGGTTGCTCCACATAAACTTCCTCTTTTATTTCACCATTCAAGAAGGCTGTCTTCACATACATCTAGTGCATCTTCCATTTCATCACAGTGGCCAATGAAAGTATAGTCCTGATCGAGGTATATCTCGCTATGGCCGCAAAGGTCTCCTCATAGTCAATCCCTTCCTTCTGAGAGAAACCTCAGGCCACAAATCTTGCCTTATATTTTTCAATACTGTCATCAGCTGCATGTTTTGTCTTGTAGATCCATTTCGAACCCACCACAGATTTCTCCTTTGGTCTGGGAACCACATCCCAGACATCATTCTGCATAATGGACTAGTATTCCTCTGCCATGGCATCTTTCCATCAGGGATGATTTTAAGGATGGAAATTTATTTTAAAATGTAGAAACCTTGGCGAATATTACTAATCCTTCATATGCAAACTATAAATGTTTAGCTATATTTTCGTAAAAATATTCAAAATATTAAGGATTTTATAGAGTTTTTATAAAATTTTGGCAATTTTTAAGGTAAAATAATTTTATCCTATAGAATTTGGGCGAATAATTTTTAAAATAGCGAATCTCATTTTTGGAAAAACCATGGAAAATTAGCCCATGAACGAAATTTAGCCCCTAAAATCATCCATGCTTTCCATACTTGTTTTTCTGCGGCCTCTTCATAACTGGAAGGTTTTGCATCCATTATGTCACACAAGCATGCCACGTAGCTGGAATACGGCTTCGGCTTCTTACTTTCCCTGAAAGATTTCTCTGGTACACCAATTCTTTTTGCATCTCTGATAAGCTCTTGTGCCCAAGCTGGTCTTCTCTTGACCATCAACAAATGCTACTCTGAATCCTTTCTTATCCAATACTGAAGTTGAGAGAAGATTCTTCTTTAATCCTGGAACATAGAGAACTTCCTTCATTTTCATTGGCTTGCCTGCGTCTAACTTGTAGGAAGCTTCTTCAACTCCTTTGATTGGATATTGATAGTCACCACCCAATTTCACCTTGTGAGGTGAATCTTTATGAGCAAGGTTAGATAAGGAGTCTTCATAACCTGTCATATGCTTTGAAGCACCACTGTCTATCAACCAAGTGTCGCTTCCATGAGTAATAGTACCTATGAGGGTTGAGATAAGGACATAATCCTCATCACTTGATTCATCTTGCTTTGCAACCTTCTTGGGAGGCTCATCATCTTCAGCTGTGTGAGCTTGATGCCTCTTACCTCCTTTCTTTTTCTTTATTTCCTTAATGAGAGGACAATCCCTAGCAAAGTGTCCCAATTCCTGACAACAGTAACATTTGATATTTGAGTTGTCTCTTCGACCCTTCTTAAACTTCTTAGGTGAAGAGTGCTCCTTCTTGCTCTTTCCTTTCCTAGTGTGGGCGGCTAGGGGTTGATCTTCATCTGCCATCTTTTCTTCTCTTCTTGTCGTCCTAGCTTCTTCCTGGTTGCAATCTTCCCAAAACCTACTGAACTTGGGAGGCCATTCAAGGTGGTCATCACCATCTCTTCTCCTTCTATTAAGTCACCAATGGCTTTTATCTGCTCCTTGATTTGATTCACTCTTGAGGAGTAGGAGTGAATGGATTCTGAGTTCTGCATCTTCACATTCTTTAACTAAGTTCTCAGAGTCATTCTTTTGTTGATGTTGCTTCCTTCAAACAGACGAGTTAAGGTGTCCAACATTTGCTTTGGAGAAGATAATGATGATACATGATGGATAAGGTGGTCCTTGATGGAGTCTGCAATAATCCTTTTTGCTATTACCATGTCCTTCTTTTTCTTTGCCTTAGCTTCATTTCCTTCAGGTTCTTGAACCTCTTCTTTCATGAACGTATCCAGATCATGTTCTTCAAGAAGGAAGGTTATTATGTACCTCTAGGCCCTGAAGTTATCAACTCCATCTAGCTTCTCATCAATCTTCATTCCGATAGTCATCCTACCTGGGACCACACAAAAATATGACCAGAAATGAAAAATCTTAGAAGAGAGATTGAAACTTACCAGCAAGTGCGCTCTGCTAGGGCGAGCTGCTTGGTGGTCTTGCTTTGTTAAAATTCTCCCCATAAACTGAAAAACGTCAACCTTAGGGTTTGGTTGAAACCCTAACTGCAGCAGCTGCAAACTAGAAAACTGGTTCGCTAGAAAAGTGCGCTAGGCTAGGGCGAACCTCCTGATGATCTTGGTTTGTCCGACTACTATCTCTAGACTGAAAAACAACTCCTTTTTAGGCTTCTAAATCTGCAACTGGCTTCTATTCAAGCCTGCTCTGATACCAAATTAGAATTTTAAATTTTCTGGTTACACAGTTACAGCATTTATTCCAATAATAACTACAATAGGATCAATGAAAGATAGACAATCACAAATACAATAGAACACAAAGTTTATCTTGGGAAACTCTCGTGGGAAGAAAACCCAGCAACCAAAATCCTCATTATAGATTCTTTCAACCAGTACAATAATGCACTATAGCTCTCCAAGAAGGACCAAGACCAAAACACCAAAAGAACAAGTCTCCAAGACTTGTGCACTAGACCTCCTTATGTGCTCCAAGATACACAAGAGAAGTGTGTGTGTTGATTGTCCAAATGAGAGGAACCTATCCTTTATTTATACATAAAAGTGTCTCTTGAAGAGACACGACTCTTGACCTAACTAACCCATAAAAACAGGGCCGACTAGCCACGATGGGGCTTTTTACAATTACAAGTAAAATACCAATAAAATAATAAATTATGTTGAGCTGACTTATACAATATAATTACAATTACCTTTTAAAGGTTTGGCCAATACAAATATACAAGAATATCTTCCGAAGTTACACCAAAAATATTAACAGTACCATGGGATAGTGACGCTAGGGCATGCTAGCATCACATCCTATGTGGAGTTCACACAGAAACCGATGGAAAGATTCGACAGGAAGGATCCATAAATCTCCTTCCGCATGTTGGCACAGTTAAGGTAGAGAGGTATGTTGAAATATTGTAACTACGAAGTATATTCTACTTATTATTGAGTTATTATCTTATAGATCAATCCCCTTTTGTGGATTGATCATGTCGGGACTTATGTATGACCAAATCCCCTTTTGTGGATTGGTCAAACCCTAATTATATGATGTTAATTGAGAAGTCGGCCCTGCTTGATGAAGAGACACCACCCTAGCACTCCTTAGCTAGTATAAATAAGAGAGGCTAGCACCTCATTCACTCACTCACTCAAGTCACTCATCTAGTGCGCAAGTTTGAAGGAAGTTGTAGTTGCCGAAAGAAGGAAGAGAGAAGCGCATTGCTCAGTCTTGGATATTCTCTAGTGTTTAGTTTATTATCTTGGCATTGCATTGGCAATCTATATTAAGGAAGTTTTTGTTGGGTTTTCTCCCCCATGAGGGTTTCCCAGGATAAATGTTGTGTACCTTGTGATTGTGTTTCTTTCAGTGATCCTGCTTATGCTATTATTGTCTAGTAAATTGAAAAGAACTTAATAGCAGCTCTAAATTTAACAAGGTACACCAAAGGCCTTTATTGCAGAATTCGAGAGGGCAGTTGTGCAGGTGACAGACATATTAGACCATCGATTGGAGATGTTATTCACAGAAGGTTTACTCGAGCCCTTGCGTGGGTGGGTCAAGGCCTTCAAACCAGCCACACTACAGGATGTTATTATGAGGACGCTTGATATGATGGATAGAGTACCAAAGACTAAAGGACCAACCAAACCTTACATTCCTCCCAAGCCTCGGGACAGGAAGCCATTTCAGAAGGAATGGACAGGGAAGGATCGTTTGGATGAAGAAACTCGAAGGGAGCTCAAGCGGAAGAAGCTTTGCTTCACCTGCAAGGATCCTTGGGAGTTGGGTCATAGATGCATGGGTAAAGGGAAAGCACACTCTAGAGGTGCTTTTTGACGGAGAGGACGATGAGGAGACAAGTCACGCTCTGAGAGAGGTACACAACAGTCCCGAGGAGGAGCAACCACGCAGTGAGGGCAAGGAGGATGAGTCACCGCGTGAAAAGCCCAAGAAGGTGGTCATAGCCACACTTTCAGGAGTTCCCAAGTATTACACATTCAGAATCAGAGGGGTTGTACAGGGACACCGGATTACAGCACTGATTGATGGTGGGGCCACCCACAATTTCATTGATGCAGCATTAGTTGACATGAAGGGCATCCCAACAGAAGAGTTCAAAGGATTCAGTGTGGTAGTAGCAAACGGGTACAATATGGAGTGTACTCACAGGATCAAAGGGTTACACGTGACAATGGCTAACTACACATTGACCTATGATTTCTACGTGGTCGACCTAGCAGACACCAACGTAGTCTTGGGCGTCCAGTGGCTCTATTCTTAGGGGACATCAACATGAACTACAAAATCATGAGGATGGAATTCAGAGATGAGGAAGGAAGAAGAGTGGTCTTGAGAGGCATGACTACAGACCCACCCAGGATCGTATCAGCCAAGAAGATGGAGGTCGTCCTTGGGCATAGAAACACAGCCTGGGTAGCAGAGTGTTTGATCACCACACAGAAAACAACAAAGGATCGTCAACACTATCATATGGACATGCAGGAGCTACTAGAGAAGCATGACAAGATGTTTGGGCAGATTCCCCCAGGGGTACCACCAGACAGAGGATTTGAGCACACCATTGAGCTTGAGAAAGGGGCTAAGCCCGTCATCACTACCCCATATCAACATCAAAAGAAGTTCAAGGACGAGATCGAGAAGACTATCCAAGAGCTTTTGCAGATGGGACACTTCAGGCCTAGCTCTAGTCCTTTTGCTTCTTCGGTAGTACTGGTGAAGAAGAAGGATGGCACCCTAAGGATGTGCATAGATTACCGAGCTCTGAACAAGAGACCATTAAGAACGAGTACCCGATTTTGAGGATTGATGAGCTACTTGATGTGCTACATGGGGCGATCTATTTCTCGAAGATAGATCTCAAATCATGGTACCATCAGAGCAAAGTACGTGAGGGGGATGTACACAAGACAGCTTTCTGGTGCCACTACGGATATTATGAGTTCCTAGTCATGCCCTTTGGCTTGACTAATGCTCCAGCTATGTTCCAATCGTGCATGAACCATATCTTCAACAAGCAGTTGAGGAAGTTCTTGTTGGTATTCTTTGATGAGCTATTGATTTACAGTAGGACGTGGGAGGATCATCTGTGACATGTGGACGAGATACTCGGCATCATGGAGGAGCAGTCACTTTATGCCAAGGAGGCAAAGTGCGAGTTTGGCTTGACAAAGATCTTGTACTTGGGTCATATTATTAGCGTGCAGGGGGTACAGGTTCACCAGAAGAAGATACGGGCAATACTTGATTGGCCCATGCCCCGATCATTGACAAAACTGCGGAGCTTATCGGGGTTATGCAGCTATTACCAACACTTTGTGAGGGGATTTTCCCAACTTAGTGCGCCATTGACCGACCTCACTAAAAAGGGGGGGCATTCAGGTGGTCAGAGGAGGCTCAGAAGGCATTCGACCGGATGAAAGAAGTGATGAGCACTTGTCCGGTATTAGCACTTTCCGATTTTTCTCAACCCTCCGTCTTGGAGTGTGTCGCATCCGGAGAAGGGATAGGAGCAGTGTTGATGCAGAACAAACACCCCATAGCTTTTGAGAGCCGCAAGCTAGGGGAAACCGAGAGGCTTCTTTCTATCTATGACAAAGAAATGCTAGCCATCATGCATGCGTTGGCCAAGTTCCGACAATATTTGGTTGGAGGGCGTTTTGTGGTAAAGACAGAACACAACAATCTAAAACATTTCCTTGAACAGAAAGACCTAAGCGAAAGGCAGCAGAAGTGGGTCAGCAAGGTGCAGGCGTATGATTTTGACATAGAGTATGTCAAGGGGAAGAACAATTTGGTTGCAAATGCCCTGTCCAGGAGACCCATAGCATTTGCCATATTTGAGATTGTAGCTAATTGGAAATCTTCTCTTCTGGTAGAGTACTCCAAGAACACTTTTGCAGGGGAGTTGATAGATGGCAGCATACAGGATGACAGGTATAAAGTAGTAGATGACATCATACATTACAAAGGCAGGATATATCTTGTTCCCGAGTCCATTCTCAAAGAGAAGATTTTGAGAGTAGTACACGACGCACCATTAGTCGAGCATCCAGGGTACTTGAAGACTTATAGGCAGGTACGTGAGAGATTCTCTTGGAAGGGTCTCAAGGGGGATGTCTTACGGTATGTAAGGGAGTGCTTGACTTGTCAGCAGAACAAGTCTGAGCTCACACACTCGGCAGGTCTTCTACAGCCTTTACTTATTCTGGAGCAGAAATGGGAGAGTATTTCTATGGATTTCATTACAGGGCTTCTAAAGGTGCAGGGTAAGGATTGTATTTATGTGGTAGTGGAGAGATTAACCAAGTACACTCACTTCTTTTCCATACCATCCGAGTACAAAGCTCCACAAGTGGCAGAGCTCTTCTTCAGGGATATATTTAGACTTCACGGTCTACCAAGAACCATTGTGAGCGACAGGGATAGTAGGTTCCTCGATGCCTTTTGGCAGGAGTTGTTCAGATTGACAAGGACAGAGTTGACGCCCAACACAAGTTATCACCCCCAAACATATGGGCAGACTAAGATCGTCAACAAGTGGGTTGAGGGGTACTTTCGTCACTATGTGTCCGGGCAGTAAAAGGCGTGGATTAGATGGTTGCATCTTGGTGAGTATTGCTACAATACCACCCATCACATGTCTATCAGGATGAGCCTATTCAGGGCATTGTATGGCTATGAGGCTCCATCATTTGTAGAATTGGCATTCAGTGAAAGCAAGGCTCCCAAAGCCAAGGATTGGATTCAAGAGAGCCAAGACATCCTAAGGGTCCTAAAGGACAACTTACGGATGGCGCAAAATCAGCAAAAGACATATGCAGACCGACACCAAGTGGAGCATAGCTTCGAGGTGGGTGATCTGGTTTTTATGAGGCTCCAACCGTACCGACAGTCTTCTCTGAAGAAGAGTGGCGTAAGAAAACTACAGCCACATTTCTATGCACCATACAAGGTGATTAGACGAGTCGGAGAGGTGGCTTATGAATTAGAGCTACCAGAGGGCAGCAAGATTCACAATGTGTTCCATGTTTCTTGCCTCAAGAAGGCCTTGGGCCAGCAAGTTGTTTCTTCCACAAATCTACCACCTTTGGACGAGGAAGGCCATTTGATTCTGGTTCCCGAGCAGATTTTGGCATTTAGAGAAAAACGTTTGAGGAAAGACAGTAAATGAATACTTGATAAGGTGGAAGGATTTACTAGAGGAGGATGCCACATGGGAGGGAGACCAGATTTTACAACACCCTGGGTTGCAGTTGCTTGAGGAAAAGCAATCTCAGGGAGGGAGGATTGTCATGTCCCCTCCCATTTAACCCCCCCTGGGGAGGGACGTAGTGGCTTAGGGGGCTCCCCGTAGGCCATAGTCCCCAACTAAAGGGGAGACATGGAGTTTAATGAGTCACCAAGGGGGCAGCGACTTATCTTGAGGGTGACCTAGGGAAAAAAGAAAGGAGTTAACACCTTAACTTAAGGAGTAAGTTACCCTAAAACAAGGAATCAAACCTATGGCAAAAGCTATATAAGGAGATGGACGTTCATTTGATGAGGACAACAAGAATTCATTTTTGAGATATACCTGTCGGTTTTTGGGAGGCGGTTGCCTCAGTTCAGTGGAGGGTTGGTAAACCTTCAGCTCTGTTGAGTTTCGGTGGGCTAGTGCTCGCCCTAGCTCAACTCCTGTGCATTCTAGCATCAGAATCATCTATTCTTGGAAGATGTAGCTGCTGGAAGGGAGTACTGAAGGTTCTGTTGTCAGTTCAGAGATTCAAGTCCACCATTGGAGGGTGCCGAACTGCTAATTTGTGCTTGGTGGGAGACTGGAAAAGTATTCTAGTGGGGGCCGAGCTCTATACCAGCTAGCTGGTCATCTTGGAAGGGGGCCGCATAGGAATTGTTGAGCCGAGGGCTCTTCTGGGAGGCCTACCAGCCACTACAGGGCAGGCCGAGTGCAAATTCCAACTGACAGGAACTACAGAAGAGGGCCAAGCACCCCTATTCCTACTATTGGCAGACAGTCTTGATAGAGGACAACTGTACCACCACCAACAGCCAAGCCCCAGGTTTTAAATTAGTGTTTTCTGTTATAAAGAACAATTGCTACTGTATTCCTGTGTCTGTTTAAATTGGACAGCAGCCTTTAGATGGCTTTACTGCTGGTTTTAATTGCAAACTGGATGTTGGATACTGTTTACTGCTGATAATACTATGCCACAGAATTGAAGGACAGTGTTGATTGTGTTCATATGTTGGTTATTCATAAAAGCACTCTGTTTATGGTGAAAGGTCTGTGTGGAACTGTTTAAATTACCTGTTTGCAAGTTGACCTAATTACATTTTCCAGCCTAGAAACCCTAGGAATTTTAAAGTCTCTCTTACAGTAAAATACATTATCTTCCTAACTATCTTCATGACAAGTCAACAAATTGTAAAATATTGGAGTGGTTAGATCCAAGGTTGACAATATCAAAGCATATGGACGCTAGCCTCTTCAAGAGAGCTCGCCCTCATCCCAAAATAGGCAATAATTTGCAACAAAAAATTCCAAGAGAAGATGCACCATCAAAAAATAGGTATTCTACCAAGTCAAATGCTAAATGGGTCCACATAGAATTCGCCCTCCAAGAATGGGTGCATGCAAAAAAATAATAAAATAATCTTCAACCTAGTAGGATGTGCTCTAGGGTCCACCTAGAAGAGCTCATAAAGTTGGCCCCCTCCAATGTGCATGAGAGATAAAACGATTAAATATTCCTCCTAGGAGAATGCTCCATAACCAACCTCCAAAAGTAGAAAGTGGTCCACAAGATGCAAGCAACCAATCTTCATGTGTGAATCCCAAGACAACCAATTCCATGAATGAATGTGCAAGTTGCCATGCCAAGTAGATGCAGTGCTCCACAAGAAATGAAGTAGTCAAACCCCAAAATAGCAAATGGACAATCTCCAACAAGACAAATCCAAGGAGATAAGGGCGAATTAGGATTTTGACCATGCTAAAACTCCATGAAATAATAAAATATATATCTCCAAGAATAGCAAGAGGTGTCTCCACAAGTGCACCCTCCAAGGATATGCTCAAAAATAGCAATAGGACCAAGTAAATGCATGCAAAAGCCACACATGTGGCCCTCCAAGTATGCCACACACCTCCCAATAAAATCCTCCATAACCACCTCATATAAAATAATATATGTGCTAAGTCAAAGAGGTGAGGGTGCTCTCCAATGTAGATCAAAAGATGACAAGTGTAGCTGAAATATACATGCAATAAAGATGAGAGAGAGCACCTAGGAGAGGTGCGCTATAGAAAAGAGTGCCATGTAACTACCTCAACCACCCAACAAACAATATAATATCTCCATGTGAAGTGCGCCCTAGGAAGAAGAACCAAGGTGGTTAGAACTCATCAATGCCATGCCAAAACCATGTGTTGTTTCCCAATACCATCCACAAATCCCTCCAAACCATGTGCACAAGAGAGAGTGTGCCCTAGGAGAACGTGCCAACCTTTCCATCAACAAAATAATCATGTAAACCTTGGAAATTGTGCCCAAGAGAGGAGCGCTCCATCAAAAAACATTAGATAACCTCCAAATAACCCCTCCAAGTGTGAACAACTACCAAGTGAAGTAGGGCGCTCAAGCTATTAACCTCCAAGGTAATAAAATGGATTAATTTAACCATTAAATGGTTAAGTCAACCTCAACATGTGTGCACAAAGGTTGATGCTGGAATAAAACCATAGTCCAACCTCCCAGTAGTCACCAATAGATCAAATCAACATGAACATGTGTGCCAATGAGGGGGGGTGCACTCCACAAGTGTTGTTCCATGGAAAAATGATGTATCTCCTAGGAAAGACACCATGATAACAACATAATGGTAAAATAGAAACTCAACCTAGGTTTGAACCTAGGGTGCACCGCCAAAGGACTATAACATGATAAAACCTCTCAAACCTTAGAAAAATGCTTGATCATCAAAGATGTAAGTAGTATCCCCCACTCTAACTCAATCTTAGGGAAAAGTACATCCACAAGGGTACTAAGATTATCAAACACATTCCACCTAGATGATGTCCAAAAAACATTACAATGTCAAATCATATCACCTAGGGAAATCCCACCAAGGTAAAGTGCACTACCACAACACATCAACATCGTAAGCGAAGGGGACAATAGAAATGCTAATCCATCCAATCATCGAGTGTGTCCCCACTACACATCAAACGTAAGAGAACCATGTAGAACACCCCTCCTAGTGACAAACCAACATCATCGCATCAACACACCATGCAAAAGTCACTAGAAAACTCCAACAACATCATGAAACATCTATCTCCTAACACCATCCTCATCTAAACCCTTAGGGAACTACACTCATCATCCAAGAACAAGATGAAGCACATCCAAAATCAGCATATATACCAAACCACTTCATAATGAGATAGCATGCTCCACAACCATCAAATATGCAACCAAGGGTTGATCAACAAGGAAAGCACGTGTGAGAAGAGCCCCAAGCCAGCAAGCATAATCATCCAGCCAAGGAGAAGTGAGACTCCCCCGGGCCAAAGACCTCCAATGTCGAGGAGAAGAAGCTCAATGAAGGTGTATCTCCCCCACGTCAATGGAAAAGCTCCAATGGACCAGCAACAAATATCCATCAATGTGATGAAAATCACAATGTGGAACCTCATACAATATGAGGTGTAACAGGACCCACTATGGTAATATGGTACGCTGCTTGAACCTCATAATTGACAAAGGTTGGCTTGCAAGTTGTGTGGGAAGGAAATGAATAGAGGAATCAATCGTTATAATAAAAAGTTCAGATTCACCTTGAATTGACCTAACCGTCTTCTTAACTTATAATTAATGACTCGTTAATGAAGAAACTTAACCGTATATGACTTTATTTCACCAGACTTCAGTAGTGGAGTGGTAAATACTAAAAGACCCCCACAACAAGAAAATACTAGCTTTAAGTATCTACCCCTCTTACATTAAAGATTCAAAACCTTAAAAGATTATTACAAAAATAAAATAAGAAACTAGTACTTTATTTTCAATTTCTCGTCTATCTATATCCTAGGACCTGTGTCAGGTCTCCATCGGATTGTCATATCCTCCATTTTTGGGACAGAATTTGTTTACATCCACCTAAGGAATCATTTTGCCATCTCTTCTCACTGAAGCGGAAATCCACCTAAACAATCAACTAGCCATCTCTTTTTGTTGAAAACATAAATTTACTAAAGCAAAACATATTTCTGTCTCTTCTTAATGAAGCAGGATTGAATTCACCTTGACAAGTAGAGCAATCCACTCGTGTACCCAGACTGGAAGTTTTTCTGAGCTGCTAAAAGAGACAGTCATTTTTAGGTGTTGGTTGGATGGAAACATCTTTTTCCTCGTTTGGTTCTGTGACCTAGTTTTCGACAATAATAATAAGTTTTTCCCTTCATGTGCTGTTGTTGCCTTCTCTTTCTCTAGATTTGTTTTTTCCATTGCTAAAGGAACTCTTTTCCTCATCATCAGTCTCACCATTTTCGTTTGCCATAAGAGTGCTAAGAGTTGAGACTATCGTCCCTAAAAATTGTGATGGCATATTGCTTACTGGAAAGACAATGTTATCATATTTGGTGGGTAAGTTATTTAGTAAAATAGCCATGGCTTCATCTTCTTCTATCTTTTCACCCACTTCTACCCGCAGTTGTATTAATGCCTTGAACGTGTTGATGTGACTGGACACAGATTCATCTTTACTATTTTAATGCAAAACATCGTTTCATTGACAGAAGCTTTGCATTACGAGATTTGACCCAAACAGTTTCATCATTGTTCTCATACTTTCTGTGACGTTTTATGAAATCTAAGCGATGGAATTCACTGTTGGACATCGCTGGACTAATATTTATTTTTGCTTTGTTATCTCTTGTCGTCCATTCCACTATTTTTTTATACTGGGTTTCATTCATGTTCTGCTAACAATACTCAGTGATTTTATGTTCATAAATGCAGATGCATTTTTACTATTTCTCCAGTTAAATTTTTCTAAGTTCTGTGTTTTTCCATTTTCAGAAAAATATTCAGAACAAACAATATTGTCATCTCAAACAAGACTCGAAATTTTCAGAATTTAAAAATACGCAATTTTCTGAAAAATAAATACCTGCTACGTGTTTCTATAATATGTCGGCGTTAGGGCTTCCTCTGCTCTGTGTGGTTATATCTGGTGTTATGTTCCCCTCTGGGCGTGTGTGTTTTTTTGTTACACTCCGAAGTTTAGGGCAGCGAGCTTCTCTATGCGTGAGATCGGGGAATATGTATGTGTGGATACCTTCCTCTGTGTCTGCGTTGAGAAGCACCTCTACCCGTTTCTCTGTCAGGTTGCAGATCTATGGCTTGGGTAGTCTTCTCGCTGCCTAGACGGAATATATGTTATGAGTCTCTTCCCTTCGTTCTTCTCATTCAAATTTTCCAAAATTCAACTTTTATGAAAAAATAATTAATAATTTTTATGAAAAAGTTAAAAAGTAGAATGTTAAGAATTATTATTATTTTTTTAGTATTAATATGTATTTATAATGTAAGAATGGGGACATTATTTTTTTTTAGTATTAATATATTTATAACGTAAGAATGGAGACATTGGAGTAGCATGCCCACAGCATTCGATTATATGTTTCATTGAAACCAAAAAACTTTGATATGTAATATTGATCTTGAACTTGTGGTATTTGGAAAAAAAAWTTAATCAATATCCATAGCACACGGACTATTTCAAAAATATCCCATTATATCCTTTATTGAAACAAAAAAACCTTSACAAAGAGTATTAGGTTTGAACTTGTAACCTAGAAAAACCTTTACATAGAGTATTTGTCTTGAACTTGTAACCTAGAAAAACCTTTACATAGAGTATTTGTCTTGAACTTGTAACCTATAAAAACTTTCACATAAGTATTGGTMTTGAACTTGTAATGTAGAAAAACCTTCACATAGAGTATTGGCTTTGAATTTGTGACTTAGACTCCACACACCAACGAAAGCTACATGAACCACCTTGCCTACAAACCTGATCCCATTTATAAGTTGTTTTTTTATTTTATTTTTGTCTCCATAAGCTTCGATTACTCTGAACTATATTTTACTTAAACTCTTTTGACTTTTTCAAATCTTTGATCAAGGAGTTTTTCATGGCTATGATTGTAACACTTTGTTTCTCCCAGCTTGTAATTAATCATAAAATAGGATTACCATGCTAAGGCATGTGGACGATGTAAATGTATTATTGTTAAATTGCCCATAACTGATTGTTGGGGGGTGAAGCCTTGAAGTACGAGCCATGATATCTCTAGAGGAAAGAATCAGTTAATGAAGGAAAGCACTGGTGGTTGAATAATCATCCACCCCCATGAATGGAAACATGGGTTGTCAGCCCGAAGTACCACAGAGACCTGCAGACCCGAGCTTCCTTCTGACAGAAGGAACAGGATAGGTCGAAAACCTTCCTAAGGAAGAAAGGTAAGATACATACAGGAAAATGGAAAAAGAAGGGAGAGATCGCGGGAGGGGAGCTCTCCAGTTGAGAACGAACAGAGGGTCGCGAGCTTGATGCTGGGAGAGCGTCTGATAAACCTCATCGAGGTCGTGACATAGAGAGAGATCTCAGAGAGTATGCAGAGAAAAGGACCTGAACGCAAGCTTGATGTTGAGGAAGCATCTGACAGAGAAAGGAATATTGTGACAGAGAGAAGGTCTCTGAGAGATGGTACAATTCCCTAGTGATATCATGGCTTGGCACGGGGGTCGCCAGAGTGCTAAGAATGAATGCCTTTGAACCTATGGTTGAGTGGAAAGGCACACACCCATAGTCAATTAGTTGGCTGCAACTTGTAATAGATAAGTACCCTCCTACCCTATGTAATTGAGTTGTAACTGTGTAATGAAATTGGATATACTGTGAATGTTTTCAGGGATGTGCATGATTTCTTAATGGTTATATTGCAGCCCTTTTATTTTTGCTTGATTGTGTAATTAGGCAAGTAAGAAATTATATGGTTCGGACATGACTTGTAGTCGTAAATGCTTGAGCCCTGTGGTGGTTTAAGCTAGAGCCACGAACTGTGAGTTCGTCGACCTTGGCCACGGTTTTCACAGGTGCACGTCAACACCCCCAGTTGCCCTAATTCTCCGGGAGGACAAAGTCTATTATCTCAGGAGAGGTAGTGCGGATATGCACGAAGTCTCTATGAGGCGGGCAGAGGTCGAGAACCTCTTAAGTTCTATATTTTATGAATGAGCACAAAGGGTGCGCGGAAGAATTATTCTAAGTGTTAAGTTCAGGAGAAAGAGCGCAAAGCTCTTAAGTCCTTCATAACTAACAAAGCTCAGGAAGAATAGCGAGACTTAAGTATCAAAAGGGAATATCCTTTCATTTGGAAGATGAACGGATAAGATCCGTTCAGGAGGGTCTAAGGTTTGTCACGACCGTTAGATTTGAAGAAGGAGCGGAGGCGTTGACGCCTCGACTCCTTCAGTCGCGATGCGATCTAGACTGTAGATCTAAGGATCTATCGGGACCCACCTTGATCGTCGAATCTGTGAGTTCAGAGTTCACGCGACGGGAGAATCACGTGTTGGTGCGACTAAACCTTTGAAACCCGAAGTCGTTATGTGACCTGGACCGTTGGATCGAGGAAAGTCGTGGATCGTCGATCTGACGCGAGCGGATTTCGGGGTTCGAGAATCGAGAAAAGAGGCAAGAAATCTTCCCACTTCGCGAAACGCGAAGTCCCGATTCACGAAGAGGTGATATGGACCGTTGGATCGTAGAAGGTCGTGGACCGTTGATCTGACATAAGTGAAGTTCGAAGTTCGGACTTTGGAGTTCAGGGAGAAGGAGGTGAGCTAGCTTTTGAGTCTGCGAAGTGCGAAGTCCTGAAACGCTCGAAAGTGGGCCCCAAGTCATAGTTGGAGGTCACATCAATGGAGAATAAGGGAAGGAGCTAGCGCTTGCTAGGCTCTAGTTCGGAATTTGGGAAGTCGAGAGAGTCGAGTGACTCACGGCAGAATACCCGAAGTCGCAAAGGACCTTTTGATTAGGCCTGTGGTCACAGCCTGAGGTCATATGAAGGAAGGGGCTAGCATGGAGAGCTAGCGCATGTTGTTCAAATCCTTCAAAGGGTCCAGGAAAGAGCCCGCGGGTTTGGACGAACCTGCAATATGAAGAAAGGGGAACCTAGAGAGAGTTAAGGAAAGCGAAATTTTGATGCCCCACCCCTTAAAAGAGCACTTAGAGGCCGGGTGTGTTACAAATTAGTATCAGAGCATGGCAACAACACTTGGCCTGCTTGGGCTCATGCACGAGTCGTATGAAAATATTCTTGAAGTACTTTAAGGAAGCCTATCATTTCTTTGGGAAATGATAGTTGATCCTACAGGAGTGGGATTATGTTGAAGAACACTAATATTTAAACTAAAATAGCAATGTGAACGGATGGAAAGAATCTGTAGCAGTTATGATTATTGCTTTAATGAAGGGTTAAATCTAGTATAGGTGTATAACCCCTCATGATCAGAGGAATGAGTCTGGTGACCATTCCCTGAAAAGGGAGAGCATGCGCAGCTCTCGGGTTTCAAGTGGACTGAGAAACAAATTTTGTTTCTGGGTACAGGAATTGTTGGACAGGGTTTTTATAATCAAGCTGATAAAGAGAGTTGTGGAGTTATAGAGTGATTGAGTGAGAAATCATAGCAGCCTCCCTTGCTTGGTGGATAGGAAAACTAATCTGCCAAAGTTCTTGTGGGAGGAGGAGAATGGCCTCCGTCCCTGACTGCGCCTCCGTCCTTGACTGCGCCTCCGTCCTTGACTGCGCTGGAAAAAAAAAATAATAATAATAATTAAAAAAAAAAAAAAAAAAACTCTAGATGTAATGGTCAAGACCGATCTTGACCTAAAGATACTCTGGATTTATGAACTAGGATACTTAGTAAGTAGTCCAAATGGTATTAGACATTATTGTTAAAGATAAGATTAAATGGTTGACTAAATGTTGATCTTGAATATGGTAAAGGAAGTGTTGGGGCACTTCTAGAATCCCAAGGGGTCAGATTGACATCGAGTGGTGGATGGTAGCCATATAGATAATTGGAAGCTAGTTTGGTTGATTCTGCTACCTTGGGCATGTTTATAATTGCCCAGAATGTATTTATAAGTTGGGTAATGTTCCAGGGAGGTTGAGGCAAGAATGTTTTCTTGCTAGTTGTTACCGTATAAAAAGGGAACATGGTTATGACTATGTCTGATTCGACATCCATGTGGATGTCGTGTGAATGTCTGCAAGATCTCAATTGAGAGGGAAACTCAATGGTGAGTGTTCATATGAGGCTTGTCATAAGGATGGCGGCAATATCCTTGGAAGAAGATCTGGGAGTCTGAGACGCCCATGAGCTTGCATGATGAATGTTTGGATAGGTTTGTGTGTGTTTATGCTTGAGTGCATGGATTTAATGCATTATGAAGCTTCTTGATATGAAACCTGATATTAATACCAATTAGGTACGAATGATATTAAATGTGCAAGTGATGCACATGTATGATGTAAGAGTATAAGTATACTAAAGGCCCAATATGGTTGCCCTGATGAGTGAAATGTGAGGCAAGCATAGCACTTGCCAAGACTGAATGAATACCATGGATGCATGGTTGACTCCATTCTGAAGAGTCACGAAAGTTTTGTTTTGAATGATAGCTTAAGGGGAATGTGCTCCATCTCCCTAGGAAAAGCCAGTACAAATAAATGAAAGAGTAAACGAGCAAGGATACTATGTTTTCATGATAAGAGGCAAATGATTATGCCTTTGAGGATCACATGAGAATGATTGTAAACAATCATGAGTTGACTGATTCTAAAGTATAGATGTATGTAGGCTCTGAAATATACCTATGGTAGCTACACACAGGCTTATGATTATGAATATAGCTAAGTACATCATTGATGTAAGTTAACAAAAACTAGAATATGTGTGGATACATAATCTGGATGCATGTTTATATTCCTTATGGAATATTTGGTAAACAGCTAAATCTAACTCAAGGTTGAGGCCATCACAGATAGTGATGGATATGCAATGAGGAAGTTGCATGCTGAAGAAGTTCCCTGTGAGGAAACTATGTAAGGACTTTATCAAAAGAATAGAGTCACATCCCTAATAATTGTTGAAGGTTGGGCAATGGGCTGCAAAGCCTGTCTGTATAAGAATCTTGGATTACATTTTAAAATAAAATGTGTAAGAGGAAGACTAACAACTGAATGTTAACCACTCTAAGAACCGAATGATAATGTGCAGGATGCACAGGTTCATGACCCACTATGAACAAAAAGCTTGTTATAAAGCATGTTGTTGTATCCAAAAAGGTTAGAGTGAGGCCTAACCAAGGCTGCTCAAGGAAAAGAGTAGGGAGATCCCAACCTGGAATAAACCACAAAATCCAAGAAGAGGAAAAAGGAGGAACACTCATCCACCCTAATAACTTTGAATTGCTTACAGAGTTATAGGTCTTAGATGAGCAGTTGTGAGAACAAGTACAACTGGGAAAAGAGAAGGGATAAATGAGTATGTTTGATCAAATAGGCTTGGTTGAAGCCACATCAAGCAAAGGAAGTAAGGCCTTAGAAATAACTCAACTGGGTTGAAATCCCCAAGTTGTGTGGAAGGAGTGGGAAAAAGGGGAGAGCCCCTAACTCCTTTCTTGCTATGTGTTATGTTTCCTCTGGAATAAGAATGTTGATTTACTAATGAAAGTAAATGTTTTGACATTGTAAGTGATAATGATTGTATTACTGCAAAAACAGTTGAGAACTGTTTGTATTGCATTCATGGAAACTTTTGAAGATAATGTGATGAAGTGCATAAAGATATGCTAGGACATTTTGAAGAAGTTGTATGGATTTGGATGTTATGATACATGCATTTTAATTGATATTCCAACCAATGATGCATGTTGTGTATAAAAAGGAATTGGAACTGTTGATGAAGAAAGTTACCAATGATGGACAACCTCAAGCAGAAGATGACCAAGGGAAGGTTGCGATCGAAAGATTGTTGACAGGACTGTAAAACCCCCCCTAAAGCATTGTTGATAAGGTAAAAATCAGAAAGAGGGTACTAGCAACCAAGAACATGTATGAAAAGATTGGGTGAGAATCCCTTCTGAAATATTTTTGTTGTCTCATGTTATGCACGAAATTTCGAAAGGACAATGTATGCCATGGATACCCAAGTAGGGTATGATTCGGGAAGGAGAACTCGAATGATGGAGGTGTGAACCTCTGGCAGTGAAGACTGATTGTATGATGCAGGAGCATCTGAACCAAATGATCTCTGTTGACTCAAAAGGTCAAAAACCTTTACTAAGAGATCGTAGAAATCCCTTCAATCAACTACAGATCGAGATCGTGAGGATCACGAGAGAAAACCCTGGTCGAATCAGGTTAATCAAGAACCTGACAACGAAAGTGAACATGAGTCGTTCATTGGAAGGAAATCGATCTCAGTTGTCAGATCGATTTCAAGACCCGCTAGAGTTAACGGATCAAACACCAGTCATTCGATAAGATCAACGGCCCGTATTCATTGTGGAGATTGAACTCTCTGATAAAGAGCGAACACATTGGGGATTCCGCAAACACTGTGAACCGTTGATCTATGAATGATCGGTGGGTGGACCTGCAAGGAACCCACACATTAATGCCACATAAACTCATACCGTGATTGGGTTTTGTGGTTGAATTTGGCAAATCAGGGCTCTGCTCTCAGTTTAGATTCTCGGTCAAATACTTCTATGTCGGGATTGTTGTATTTGGAATCGTGTGGTTTAGAATCGATCTAGGGATAAGATCAACGACCTGTATTCATTTCGGGGAAGGCATATGCACATTGATTAATGTCAAGACTTGTACCCGTAAATTAAACTCAATATAGTTTTGTTTTGATTTCGGGGTCCGATCGTAGATCGAACAAACCATATTCATTGCGGAGATTGGAAGGAGAATTAAAAAAAATGCGAGCTAGTTGACGTTCCGCAATCCCTTGCAACCGTTGGATCTGGGGGAAGACAGATCCTCACCATCGAATTGCAGACAAGGAGTTTAGCTAGGGTCATAGCATCCAGACATAGGAGCTGAAAGGGTAGCGCCTGAAAAGAATAGAGCTAAGGTCACAGCTCTTGATCGCGTGGAGAGAAAGAGGAGTCCATCCGGGCCAGTCAAGGAAGGTAGAGTTTGACACTCTATGTTAGAATGTGGTCACAAGGACTGGTTCTGTGGGAATCAAGGTGCTCATAGTTAGCACGTTGTATAGAATGCATTGAGGGAATGCATGTCGCATAAGAGGGCAGACAATGGATTTTTCAGTAAGGAAGGAAGACCTTCCAATGTTTTACTTACATTATGTAAGCATTGAAGGAAAACGAATTTGGGTGGCCATAAGTGTTGTCACCCTGGTTACTAATGAAGGCATAATGCTTGGGTGCGTTCATGCAAAAACTTTTAAGTTTCGTGTGTATTGATTTGGGATCGTGATCGGTCTATAGCAGGAATATAGTCTTGTTGTAAGAATGAATGAAAATGAATAAGCCATATGATGAAAAGGTTGGTTAAATTCCAACACACCATGGCCAAGAACCTGTCATAAAATGTGACAAACTCGAAATCAATGCAAGAGTGCATTGGGCATGAATGTGGCCATGAATATTGGCACCTTTGTTAAAATCCTTTGAAATGTTGAATTACGTTTTGAAAGGTTTGATATATTGAAATGAAGCATAGACAAGGAATGATACCCCCTTTTCATGTTTATATAGATGTGATGAACTATTAGTATGCATGGTTTTGCATATAGATATATATACATGGATGCATGAGAGACTAATAGTTTGTTTGGTTGTGAAAAGAATGAATTGCAGGGAGAAAAGGGTCTTGGATATGGCAGTGTTGTAAGCCCATAAGGAAGACCGATTGCTTGTTGAGCCAAACTGCAAGGAATAATATGTCCTTTTTGAGAAACTGAATTTGATTGTTAGTATTTGCAATTCTGAAATTGTTTGTGAGCCACTACAAGTATGTGACGAAAATATAATGTGCATGAGAACTAACAATTTGTATAGCTGAAGACTGAATTGCAGGAAGAAAAGAGTCTTGGGTATGGCAGTATTGTAAGCCCATAAGGAAGACAAATTGCTTGCTAAGCTAAACCGCCATGGGAAGGAAAGTCCCATAATTATGAATCTGGTTCCTGTGCGGAACAGATATGAAAACAAAATGTGGAAATTGGAAATCTATGGGTGACAGATTTATAAGAAAATTTTGAATTTAAATTTATGATGATGTCTCATGAATTTTGTATACCTGTGATACAGGTGAGAAGAAAAGGTATGTCCAGGGAGGACAAATGAAGGCTGTCAAGTTGAAAAGCCTGAAAGAGGCCACTGTTGAGACATGAGAACCCCGTGGTAAGTCATGATCGCCTGGAATATGTTGTGTTGAGGTAACACAAGCCGGAGGGATGCCTCGGCAGAGAAAGTCTAAGGGACACCTCGACTGTAAGGCTCGATAAAGTCTCTGGAATTCTTCCTGTGTGAAAAAGCCTTGGCAAGGCAAGATGGATCATCCGAGGAACTCTATAGCATAGAAGGGGATGCTTGAGCTTGTGCTTGGAGGGTGAGTGACTGCAAGGAAGAGGATACTCTAATAGTTCTTGTAGACTATTGATTGGGATCATGCACACAATGGGTATGTCTGGGAAAAATAGTGAGCTTGGATAATAAGATAGTCATGTGGATGCAAACCCATGAACTGCACAGATAAGTATTGTGCTAGATTATGAAATTTTCCTAGAAATTTTATGCAATGTTTTTGCATGAGACTATGATTAATGTGCTTGTTGTCCGAGAATTATTGAAGACAAGTGACAAAGGCCAAAGGTCTGGAAAGGACCCGACCAAGAAAGAGGATCAAGATTTCTGAAACAACTGAATGAGAAAGGCATGACATGTTTTTTTGAGAAAGAGCATCGAGGACAATGTTCCTTTAAGGGGGGGGGGAATTGTAATGCCCTATTTCCCCCAGCTTGTAATTAATCATAAAATAGAATTACCATGCTAAGGAATGTGGACGATGTAAATGTATTATTGTTAAATTGCCCATAACTGATTGTTGGGGGGTGAAGCCTTGAAGTACAAGCCATGATATCTCTAGAGGAAAGAATCAATTAATGAAGGAAAGGACTGGTGGTTGAATAATCAACCACCCCCATGAATGGAAACATGGGTTGTCAGCCCAAAGTACCACAGAGACCTGCAGACCCAAGCTTCCTTCTGACTGAAGGAACAGGATAGGTCGGAAACCTTCCTAAGGAAGGAAGGTAAGATACATACAGGAAAATGGAAAAAGAAGGGAGAGATCGTGGGAGGGGAGCTCTCCAGCTGAGAATGAACAGAGGGCCACGAGCTTGATGCTGGGAGAGCGTCTGATAAACCTCGTCGAGGCCATGCCAGAGAGAGAGATCTATGAGAGTATGCAGAGAAAAGGACCCGAACGCGAGCTTGATGTTGAGGAAGCATCTAATAAACCTCGCAAAGATATTGTGACAGAGAGAAGGTCTATGAGAGATGGTACAATTCCCTAGTGATATCATGGCTTGGCATAGGGGTGGCTAGAGTGCTAAGAATGAATGCCTCTGAGCCTATGGTTGGGTGGAAAGGCACACACCCACAGTCAGTTAGTTGGTTGTAACTTGTAATAGATAAGTATCCTCCTACTCTATGTAATTGAGTTGTAACTGTGTAATGAAATTGGATATACCGTGAATGTTTTTAGGGATGTGCATGATTGCTTAATGGTTATATTGTAGCCCTTTTATTTCTGCTTGGTTGTGTAATTAGGCAAGTAAGAAATTATATGGTTCAGACATGAATTGTAATCGTAAATGCTTGAGCCCTGTGGTGGTTTAATCTAGATCCACGAACTGTGAGTTCGTCGACCCTTGCCACGGTTTTCATGAGTGCACATCGACACCCCCAATTGCCCTGATTCTCCGGGAGGACAGAGTTTGTTAGCTCAAGAGAGGTAGTGCAGATATGCACGAAGTCTTTATGAGGCGAGCAGAGGTCGAGAACCTCTTACGTTATAGACTTAATGAATGAGCACAAGGGGTGCGTAGAAGAATTCTTCTGAGTGTTAAGTTCAGGGGAAAGAGCACAAAGCTCTTAAGAACTTCATAACTAACAAAGCTCAGGAAGAATAGCGAGACTCAAGTATCGAAAGGGAATATCCTTTCATTTGGAAGATGAACGGATAAGACCCGTTCAGGAGGGTCCAAGGTCTGTCACGACCGTTAGATTTGAAGAAGGAGCACAGGTGTTGACGCCTCGACTCCTTAAGTCTTCGCAAGTTCGACGAATGTTGGTAATCATCATGAAGGAGACAGATCCTCTAAAGTTTGAAACCTGAAGTTGCGATGCGATCTGGACCATAGATCCAAGGATCTATCGAGACCCACCTTGACCGTTGGATCTGTGAGTTCAGAGTTCCGGCGATGGGAGAATCGCGCGTTGGTGCGACTAAACCTTCAAAACTTGAAGTCACGATGTGACCTAGATCATTGGATCGAGGAAAGTCATGGATCGTCGATCTGACGCGAGTGGATTTTGAGGATCAGGAATCGGGAAAAGAGGCAAGAAATCTTCCCACTTCGCGAAACGTGAAATCCCGAAACGCAAAGTCCCGATTCGCGAAGAGATGATCTAGACCATTGGATCGCAGAAGGTTGTGGACAGTTGATCTGACATAAGTGAAGTTTGGAGTTCGGACTTCAGGGAGAAGGAGGTGAGCTAACTTTTGAGTCTGCGAAGTGCGAAGTCTCGAAACGCTCGAAAGTGGGCCCCAGGTCATAGTTGGAGGTCACATCAGTGGAGAATAAGGGAAGGAGCTAGCGCTCGCTAGGCTCTAGTTCAGAATTCAGGAAGTCGAGAGAGTAGGGTGACTCACAGCAGAATACCCGAAGTCGCGAAGCACCTTTTGATTAGGCATGTGGTCACAACCTGAGGTCATATGAAGGAAGGGGCTAGTGTGGAGAGCTAGCGCTTGTTGTTCAAATCCTTCAAAGGGGCCAAGAAAGACCCCACGGGTTTGGAAGAACCTGCAATATGAAGAAAGGGGAACCTAAGAGAGTTAAGGAAAGCGAAATTTTTTTGCCCCACCCCTTAAAAGAGCACTTAGGGGATGGGTGTGTAACTCATCACCAAAGAACAACAACCTTATTTTAGCTAGTGCAAGTCTCTAGATCATTTGGTTGCACATGGCCACAGGATCATGGCAAAACCACAAACTCACAAATTGACACAGGATATATGTGGTAAGACCCTCGAAAGAAAAATATCCATGGAGCAATGGGCAGTGCTCGATAATTTCTCTCAAAAATATTCTTCGTGTACAATAAGGACCTAGTCATTTATTTATAGAGTACATGCTTGCATGTAAATTGCTCTTTTATTTCTAGTTCACTAAGCCAATAAATCAAATATTCTCCAAGTTAAGATCACTTAAACTTGGGATTCATCCATGCAATGGATAATTACAATTTATTATACATAACTAATTATTTACATGTGCACAATAAATTAAATATTGTGCACATAATTATGCATTAACATACCTGCCCCCCTAAGATTGACTTGAAGTTGAGGGGAAGGAAGAAGGTTGTACATGTTGTCCCCTCGTAAAGACAACTTCCTTCACTCTTGGCAAAGATTGAAGATGAATGAACTTGGCTTTAGTGAGTGGCTTCGTGAATATATTTGTGACCTAATATTCTAAATGACAAAATTGCAAGTCAAGAACTTGATCAAGAAGGAGTTGTCATATGTAGTGCATATGGACCTCGATGTGTTTAGTACGTGGGTGCTCAACTAAATTGTGGGCAATGTGGATGGCACTCTCACTATTGCACCAAAGAGTTGTAGGCTAATCCTTAGCAAAACCAAACTCTGTGGGCAATTGTCAAATAAAAAAAATCCTTAATCAACATTGATAATACCTCGATACTCTACCTCTATAGAAGAAAAAGCAATTGCATGTTGCTTTTTGTTGGACCAAGTGACTGGACCCGAACCAAGGCTAAAAGTGTAACCAAAAGTATGTTAATTTTCAGGTTACTCCGAAAGTGTTTACACCATGTTTGGGGGTGTTTCATGAGATTTGGAGTACATGTTGTATGTTTAGCCCCTAGATGGTCCATGATGGATTTTCACATAGAAGATGGTCTATGACGGATTAGCACATTAGATATGGCTTACTGGATTGGGTGCTTGCTTGGAATTCTTCCCTAGGGCCTTGGGATTCTCTTGATAATTTGGGTGACACCCTCAAGATGACCACATGGAGATGGTTGCTTGCTTGGAGAACACCCTACTTAGGAGGAGGAATGTTACACGTTATTTTTCGTCACCCCTATGACCGTTAATGATGTAAACCTATCCTTTTAGGGAAGTTTACATCATTAACGGTTTAAGCTAGTTTCTTAAGCTATGGGCTAAGTACCAACCAATTTGCTCAGTTTTAAGGGTGAGACGATTTTCGTATGAGGGAAAAAGAGCGGCTTCTCGATCCTTCTAGAATAGAAGTTTTGAGGGTGAGTTGGCCTCCGATTGGTTTGGATCTGAGTTGCATCCCTAATCTCTTGGGATCATCCTAACCTCCTCACCCTATCCTAACATTCTCATTGATTTACGAGCACAAGAAAGAACAAAGACTAAGCTCGGGATTGTTTTCATTTTTACGCAAGCTTAAAACAAAACAAAACTATGCTTGGGATAGGTTTCATTTTTACACAAGCATAAAGCTAAACAAAACTATGCTTGGACTTGGTTTCATTTTTACACAAGCTTGAACCAGAGGAAACTACGCTTGAGGTAGGTGGTTTCATTTTTACACAAGCTTGAACCATAGAAAACTATGCTTGGACTTCCCAACACATAACACAGGGATGGTTGGTACTTAGCCCCGGTCTTAAGAAACTAGCTTAAACCTATCCTCCTCAAGCTTGTGTAAAAATAAAGAGGTACTCGCCAGAAATGGTGGGGGAAAAATTGGGAAAGAGATGTGTATAAACCTGTATTCTATGGAAGAGTCGCTTTTGAACATGATACTCTTTCAGTCGCTTTGTGTCTAGGTTGGAAAATTCGCTTGTCTCTTGATCATACTCCTTTATAAGATTACAAATTGGTCTATGATCCCTGTTGTTGAGTCAATGTTTCTAAGACATTTGTCAATATGTTCAGAAAGAAGTTCAACCCGGAAAGTCTTATATTGCGTTGTCCCTCCCTGAGTCAGTCTTGAATCATTTATTACTCTGATCTACTTC
>ML797400.1:330539-355567 GCA_009831015.1 Picea engelmannii
TTTTTATTTAATTTTATTTTTTTATTTTTTTCATAAAATATATATGTTTATATGTTTTAGACTTTTGTTATTCTTGTTATTCTATATGGATGTGAAGTTTGGGGATGCAATATCTCTTGAGAATCATGGAGAAAGATAGAGAAAATACAAAAGAATTTTACAACCTATAATCTCAAAATTAAAGGAAATACGCCCTATCATATCCTCCTCTTAGAGGGAAGTCTTTCCCCCATTGAGAGCACGACTATGACTAGATATCTAATGTATAAGAACAAGTTAAACAACATGGAAGACAAGATGCTTCCTAAAATTGCTTCGAACTCCAATATAACCACCTTCGACTCAAGCGGGGAGGACATAAATATGCCCAATCTTGGCTAATCCATTGGGGAATCATGGAAGAGACCATTTTGCAGAATAAGGATACTATTAAAAATATTATAAAATCAAAATTTAAGGAGAAAATGTGGCGTGGTAAACAGTTAGAGGAAAATAGAAAATTAAGGTATTATAAGGAGGTAATCAACCCTAATCTAGAAGAACAAAATTATTTCTCTATTTTGACAAGTGTAAAGCAAAAAATAAGCATTGCTAAAATAAGAACAAATTCTCATTAGCTCCATAATGAAACTGAGTGTTGGTCAATTCCTAAAATGCTATGGGAGGAAAGAGTTTGTTACCTTTGTGATGTTAAGAGGGTTGAAGATGAAAAACATTTTCTCTTAGATTGCTGAGCCTATACGCAGATTAGATCTCAATTTCAAAATATTTGTCACACTACCAACCTTCCTAACCTTTTAACTCAACAAAATTATGGTGATCTTGGAAAGCTTTGCTTAATGCTTTTCGAGTACATAAACAAAATTCTAAAGAATAGTAAGTAATCCCTTACATTCTTAAGCCCCCCCAAAAGAGGGTGTCACTGATAGTGTCTCTTTTCGATTCAAAGGTTGGTATTAAGACTTTGGTTCCAAGGGTACGAGTTGTCAAGGCCACGATTCCAAAAAAATTGTTATTTTATCCCTAGAAAAAAGGGGGGTGCTACTAGGAACATTGCCTTTTGATTTGGGGGTTGATTTTAAGATTTTGGTTGTAACAGTGTCAATTGTCAAGTCTGGAAGTTTCGAAGAAGTGGCAGTTTTAACCTCATAAATAAAAAAAGGTGTTGTTGTTAGTGTTACATGTTGATTCAAGGACAGATTTTAAGGTTTTTTTTCGACAACATTACGATGTTGTTAAGGTCATGGCTACAAAATGAGGCAATTTTAACCTCAAAAAAAGAAATGGTGCTACCGGTAGCACCACTTTTCGAAATGGGGGTTGATTTTGGTGTTTTGACCAAAAGATATGGGTTTTATGGGTTCGAGTTCTTGTTTTGAGGTCATAGTTCCATCAAGTGAATAATTGTGTTTATTTGGTACATAACAACCATATTCTCTAGTATGTGAGAGTGATCTCCCCAAGTGTTGTTCTCGATGCACTATAGCAATAGGATGGCTAACATGATTATGTAAGTCTGGTTTTAAGTGTGCCTAGAGGATTTTGATATACCTAAAGGCATGTGGAAGAGAATTCCATATATAGGTGTTGTCTAATGCAATACTACTCAAAGGGGTACGAATAAGGGTTACAAGGGTGTCCAACTAGGTGACACCTCTTGTATTTTATGCATGTATTCTTCACCAACCATAGGTTTACCCACTGAACGATAGATCTCTTTGTTATTCAAAGACATTGGAACATGTCTCTAGCCTAAAAAAATCCTTTCTAAAATTGGAGTGTGTGTTGGCACAAAAAGTGCTCTAATACCACTTGTGGTGTTCCTTGTTAGCTAAAATAGAATACTCAAAGTAAAATAGATGGAACGTAGTTGCGAAATGTAAAAAAACAAAGTAATACATAAGGAATATAAATGTGGAAAGGAAATAAATAGAACTGGATTCGAGTAATAGCTGCAAGCAAAACTTTATTGATATTTAAAATTAGATACAATGTTCACTTTCCTCTTCAAGGGGAAGCCTCAAACATGAGCATATATCCAAATACAATAATATTCACCTAACCACTGATTACATACCTTCTACTACAACATATTGTTTCTAATTGACCAAAACCCTAACCACCCAGTGGACCTCCATTAATGAGGCCTCAACCACTAATTAGTGGACCTTCTTTAATGACACCACTTGCATTTATTGATTTCACACTCTACTATCTTGTGGGCCCTTATTTAATAGTGATAGCCATCAATACATTACGTAACAATCTATTCCACTAACTAGGGGAGTTAGGGTGGGACCCTAGCACAACAAGATGGGCTTTAAACTTATCCATACTTTTGTCTACTAAAAACTTGATTTTGTGGACCTACTTGCAACACACAATCGTGTAGACCAATTTGTGGACCTTTTTGCATAGTTGCTTCCCATTCTGGTAGACCACTTACTTCTTTATGTCCAAGGATATTTTGTCTCAGTGTGTTGTGCCATAGTAGTTGAACCACCTATACAGAACTGAGAGCATATCTTGCGAGGATTTGACAAATCACCAACTAAAGTACTAGTAGATTCCCTTGTTTTTTGGACCCATTTCGGAAGTGGAACAATTGGAGGTGTAGGATTGGCGGACTAAACTATAGGAGGAGGAGTGGAAGGTGCAGGATTGAAAAAATGAATAGTAGGAGGAGCAACTGAAAGTGTAGATTAAATATACTAAACTATAGGAGGAGCAACTAAAGGTGTAGGTTTGGTCATCATTAGAAGAAGAAGAATCATCATTAAAAAAATGATACAAGTCCTGGAGAAGTATAAGAAAAAGAGGGAAGTGGTAAAGAAGAAAACATAGGCATGCAAGCCAAGGAGAGTTCATCAAATTGAACATCTCTCCGAAAGATAACCTTTGAAGAGTGAGGCACAAACAGTCGATAGGATTTTACATCTTTGACATGACCAAGAAGAATACATTGCTCACTTTTTAGTTACAATGCCTTGTTCCTTTCATTGGGTATATGAGCCATTTCTTCACAACTAAACACGTTAATGTGATTGACATTAGGCTTAATCTTAGACCAAGCTTATTTTGGAGTTACATTCACGATGAATTTTGTAGGATTTCGATTCAAGATGTAGTTAGCACAATTTATTGCTTCTGCCCAAAACTATGGTACTAATTTCTTTGATTGAACCATACAATGAGCTATTTCTTTTAGTGTTTTATTCTTATGTTTAGATACTCCATTATACTATGGAGTGTAAGGCATTGTATGTTGCATTTGAATATCATTTTTAGAGAAAAAATTAATGAAGTGTTTATTAACATATTCTCCATCGTTGTTGGTGCAAATTCTTTTGATTAGATGACTTCATTACTTTTCAACCAATGTTTTGAAAGAAACAAAGAGATTGAAAATTTTACTTGTGAGTTTTAACAAGTAAACCCATGTGCACTAAGTGTGATCATCAATGAAAGGGAAAATATGTCATGCACTTGAAAACTATGGTCTAGGGAATGGCCCACTTATGTCACTGTGAACCAATTCAAGTGGTGTTTGTGTTTTCCATGAATGACCAAATGGAAATGGATCTTTTTAATTCTTACCCAAAACTCAACTATGAAAAATACCATCATTACATGAGACAAAGGGGTAGGTTGTGCACCATTTGGTGCTTCGAGACCTATTGCAAGTAGCAGTAGCTCAAATGACCAAAGCATTCATGCAAAAATTTGCTCGAGTCATCATCGTGAGTAAGAAGGACAATGGTAGGTGATGAAGGTTCAAAGCTATCAAATTAGTACAACCTAAGAGTCATCAACATGTCTTGAAGATATTACAATAGATGGATCCTTTAATATCTAATTACAACATTGTGTGATGAAAACTCAATGGTTTTTCCATAACTAGAATGAGTAATTTGAAAAATTGAAAGCAAATTTGCAGGAAGATTGTGAAATTTCCCTTCTTCTATTGGATAGTTTTTATGATATGATTTGATGGTTTTTGATATTGTTTTGAGGGTTAATGTAATTGGCGAGACATGCATGTGATTTTGGTATCCAATAACATAATTTTATTGCAATTGTAATGTCCCCAAGGCCGAGCCCTGTTGTAAATCATGTCTATGAAGTATAAAGCTTGCATTATGAATTGTAATTATGTTTTATAGGCTGGTGGGCCAAGTTTATATAAGCTGGTGGGCTTATGTGTTATTAGACCAGGGAGCCTAAGTGTTGACGGCCAAGAGCCCGATTTTTGTACATGTAATTATGCACAGTATTAATACAAAACATCTCTGCGTGTGGACCGACCACGATGAATGAGTGATGGGGGACTAAGCATCCACAAAGCCTGGGTAAGGGAGAGGGGGATGAGAGGTAGGAAGAGGGGCTAAGCTGAGGGGGCTTAAACCCTTGAGAACAATATTAAATTATTATTCTAAAAATGATGTGTGAAACATGTTTCCTTGATCCCAAATCCCTGGAAGGGGGAACGCATGCCTAAAAGCGCACACCAGCTGATGAAGCGCATGCAACCTCATGGGCGACGTGTGTCAGCCCAAGCACATGCAATTTAACCCAGGAAGTGAGCCGTGTTGGGGGTTCGCTTCCCATTCCGGGGACAGTTGCGTCTGAGGGGGTTCGTCGGGCATTCCTCCATCCATCACCTGAGTTGGGGAGTCCGTTCTCGATCCTTCGTCGGAACTGGCGGGTGTCCATGAGCGACCTCTATCTGGTGTTCGTACTCAGATACATCACCTGAATCGTGTGAAGTCTCTGTTTGAATCTCTGTGTACCCTTACACATTCCCAAAACCAGAACCAAGAAGTCGTCCTGTGTTGCTGGTTGAGAAAACCAAAGTGTCTCGTAATTGTTGAGCCTTGTTATGCTGAAGCGTCTGTCTGTCACCTATTTTGGGAAACCCATGTTTGTTGTCCCAGTTGACTGTGGCGGCCAGACAGTTCTTGGCTGGGTGTGGTTTGATGCTGCTGTATGTTCGTTGTTGAGCCTTGTTGTTTTGTTTTCTTTGTACGGGGACGAGATTAAGGAAACCGGTTGTCTGGCCTGTGTGTAACCTCTCTCCAGGTGAGGGAGGTGATTGTTGTTTAAGAAGCAAGTTTTACCAATCCTGTGAGTGACTCTCTCTAGGTGAGAGAGTGCACGAAGGAAGGAGAGAGCTCTTGGAAGGAACCCTGTAGCTGCCAGAGATCTCGGAGATTTCCGGTCCGGTCTGTTGCTGAAGCCTAAGGCAAGGGAGGTTAGCAGCCGAAGGACTGTCTAGGTGATAGTGAAGGTGTATACTCCTGGGGTGGGACAGGCATGTGGGGAAGGAGAGTCTGTGGGCAGTGGGCATAAGTGGTTCCTAGGAGAGAATCCTCCTTCTTTTACGTGTATTCTTCCTGTAAACCTTACCTAGCCTAGGATTCCTTACCCGGTGGAGCTTAGTCCCATCTCGAGGGTGACCTACTGCTGAGAGTGATGAGCAGCGTGGTCTTAGGCTGGGAGGTTTGTGGAAGGTCTACACGCAGTTGGTGGTGTGTGACAGTTTCAAAGATAAGTGTCACTATGTTTTGTAATTATGTAATTAACTAAATTGGATACCTGTGATTCTTGCAATGTTATCACGTATTCTGTTGTGCATATGAATTATTGTTATTTCCATTAACTCTGAAATGCTAGCAGTAATTCTATGTTTAACTGTAATTAAGCGTTTTAAGTTCATTAGAATGCATAATGTGTTACAAAAGTGCTTTTCCGTGTAGTAGCGTTGGCCCGACCGTGGGGTTGATGGCCGGGGGCGTTACAACAATAATAGTAAGAATTGGATTACAATTACCCAATACTCAATCCAAAACATTATAACAATAAATAAACTCCACAGATCTAGTTTATTTATTAATGGGTCTGACTTGAATACTAGCATATGATAGATATAAGCTCATATTTGTTGCATACAAGGAAGATACCACTCAAATTTGTTGCATGCAAGAAAGATATTACCCACATCTGTTGAATACTTGTGCATGATGGATATAAGCTCAGATCTACTGCATGCGAGAAGGACATGGCTCATATTTGTTGCATGCAAGAAGGATATAGCTCAAATTTGCTGCAATAAGCTTGGATCTACTGCATGCGAGAAGGATATAGCTCAGATCTGCTACAATAAGCTCATATCTGTTGCATGCAAGAAGAATATAGCTCAGATATGCAATAATAAGCTCGGATCTGCTGCACGCAAGAAGGATATATCTCGGATTTGGTGCAATAAGCTCAGATATGCTGCATGCAAGAAGGATATAGCTCGGATCTGCTGCAATAAGCTTGGATCTGAATCTGCTTGAATCCTGAATTTGTAATTGATGCAAATCCTTGAAGAAGGATCCAATCCTGTACTCTAAAGCTTGATGAAGAACCCGAGTGATTCTTCTGATGGATTAGGGTGTGTCTTTCAACACTGAAATCGATCAATGGTGGTGGTTTCCTCTAGAAATCCACAAAACATCAAAAAGTTGCCTGAATTCTCCTCTTGTTGCCAATTCTCAATAATAATGGATTTAGGTCGCTTTTCCTCATTTATACTCAACCCTCCTCTAATTTCACATTTACTTTAATTAATTAAGTGACTTTTCCTAAGTTTTATCTTTAATAATCACTTAAAGTCACTTTAAAACACCTTTTTATCCTTTTTAATATCTAATGTCACTTTCACTTTAGACTTTTGGTTAAATGACATCAAATAAAGGTGTTATTCCCTTTTTTTCCTCTCGACTATAGTCTACGGGATCATATAGACTATTAAGTTGCTCCCTACTGGAGTCATCATCAGGAAAGGGACAATACAATCCTCCCTCCCCAAGATTGCTTGTCCTCAAGCAACATCAAGTTGGGGTGCTCTAGGATCTGAGCTCCTTCCCATGTGGCATCCTCAATTGGTAGTCCCCTCCATTTGACTAAGCACTCCCTAATGATCTGACTCCTCAATCTTCACTCCCTGTGCTCCAAGACCTCCTCTGGCACTAGTTCCAAACGACCCTCTTCATCCAATGGTGGAAAATCCTTAAAAGTGGCAATATGTTGTCCCACTGCCTTTTTTAGGCAATCCACGTGGAACACATTATGGATCTTACTTCCTTCTGGTACCTCTCACTCATAAGCCTCTTTGCCAACCCTCTTGGTGATCCTGTATGGTCCATTAAATTAAGGTTTAAGATTTTCTGCACCGCTTCACTTCAATGAAGATTGTCTTTACGACTCCAACCTCAAGAATACTAAGTCCCCCACCTCAAAACTGTGCTCTACCTGATGTCTGTATGCATGCAATTTCTGTTGGTTATGCGTTGCTTGTAAATTCTCTTTTACAACTTTGAGGATCTCATGACTCTCCTCTATCAAATCCTTGGCTTTGGGGGCCCTTCTATCCCCAAATACTGCCTCTATGAACGATGGTGCATCGTACTCGTACAAGGCCCTGAATGGTGTCATCCTGATGGACATATGGTGTGTCGTGTTGTAGCAATGTTGGCCCATGTGGAGCCACTTCACCTATGTTCATTGTTTCCCCCCTACATAGTTCCTCTGGTACCCCTCTACCCATTCGTTTACTATCTCTATTTGTTTGTCTGTCTGTGGGTGGTAACTTGTGCTCGTGGTCAACTCTCTTACCACCAACCAAAACAACTCCTTCTAGAATGCACTAATGAAACATCCATCTATGTCATGAACTATATGCTTTGGAAGGCCACGAAGTCTGAAAATATCTCTGAAGAATAGCTCTGCAACTTGGTTTGCTTTTTATTATGTGGGAATTGCAAAGAAATGCGCAAACTTGGTCAGTCCTTCGACCACAACAAATTTACAGTCTCTACCTTGCACCTTATGTAGCCCTGTGTTGAAGTCCATGGAAATGCTCTCCCATTTCTGCTATGGAATGGGTAGAGGTTGAAGTAACCCTACAAGGTGTGTCTGCTCCAAATTGTTCTGCTGACAAGTCACACACTCTTGGATATGTTTCAACACATTTTCCTTGAGACCCTTCCATGAGAATCTCTCCCCGACCTGTCTCTATGTTTTGAAATATCCCTGGTGTCCTACTAATGGTGAATCATGAACTGTTATCTGAATCTTTTTCTTGAGTTCAAATTCCGGAAATAAGTACATTTGATCCTTATATAAGATGACCTCATATAATACTTCGTACCTCTCATCCACAACTTTCCCATCCAACACCTCACATGCAAATTTATTTTTTGACTATTCCACTAATAAATGAGCCTTCCAAATTGTAGATATATCCATCAATGAGCAACTCGATGGTCTCCTGCATAATGCATCTGCTACGAATTTTTTCTTTCCTTTTACATATTTAATGTCAAATTCAAAGGCTTGGACCTTCGTGACACATTTTTGTTGTCTCTTACTAAGGTATTTTTGTTCTAAGAAATACTTTAAGCTGTTATGATCGGTTTTTACCACAAATCTATTGCCCACTAAATATTGTTTGAATTTGGTTAAGGCATGCATGATAGATATCATTTCCTTGTCATAGATGGAGTATATCCTTTATGAATCCCTGAGCTTCCTTCTCTCGAAAGCTATGGGGTGGCCTCCCTACATCAATATTGCTCCAATTCCCTCCTCTGGTGTGCCACATTCTAATACAAACGACTATGTGAAGTCGGGAAGTGCCAACACTGGGCACATGCTCATCACTTCCTTCATATTTTCAAAAGTATTTTGTGATTCTTAGGTTCAATTGAAAGGTCCATTATTAGTCAAATCTGTGAGCAGTTCTCCCAACTATGAAAACCCCCTCACAAATCTCATGTAGTAACTGCATAACCCAAAGAACCCTTTCAACTTGATCTAGATGATTTTCGGCAGGAAATGAGAGCAAAGATATAATAAATAAATGTACAGAGATATATCAAATATCCAATAATATAACATATGTATATCAAAGATATAACCATAAACACAAAGATGCAATAATACACAATTTCTATGAATGAGCGAAATCTACAAAACTATAGAAATACAGAGTCAAAGACTCGCTAGAATGGTGGCAACTTATCTTTGAGAAGAAATGTGACGACTACGATCATTCAAAAGAAGATGGTGATGTTTATAATGATGCTCTAGAGGCCTTTTTAACATAAAGAAAATCCAAAACTCTAACCCGAGAAGATGAAAAGCCAATAGGTTTGTGGACCCCGTTTTGGGTAGTTTGGTGTATCAACTTCCCAGGGGCGTAACTTTGGCATACAATCTCAGTTTGGGGTGCAAAATAGCTTATTGGAAAGGTATTTACGAGGAGATTCATTTCACAAGATCAATGATGCCTTCAACCTTTGACTATCATTGAAGTTCCCGATCGTGAAAAAGCATCGTTTAGGCCCTCAAAATGACCCCAGAAATTTAGGACCCAAAAAATTGCTAAAAATAGTAAATTACCAAAAAAATTGTTTTGAGACAGCTGGAGTAGGTGGGTTGGGCATCAATATCCACCTAGATCAATCCTCCCTCCTTAGGAAGCAATGGTATCCATTGCGTTGACTTCCCGAGGGAGAGGGGGAAGCGTTTGTTGAATCTGAACCTTGGTGAGCTGCTTGCCTTCCTGGAGAAGTTGCATTGCTTGGCTTGTGGAATGTTGTCGAGAACCTGATGTTGGAAGTGTTGGACCTTTTTAACCATTCTAGCTACATGAAATGCCTATGTGTAGAAGGAATCTTTGCGCTTTTCTTCAATCTTGTCAACCTGCTTCTGCTGGATAGAGAGTGCTTGGATTGAGGCTGCAGTGGTTGCAGTGTCATTCTGTTCACCTTTTGAACATATTGTGAAGAGGTTGAATGTTGTAGTATGATATATTATGTTGTGGCACTATTTAGGTGGGACAATAGTTGGAACTACCTCTAGTATCATTTAGAGATGACCCCCTAGAGTAACAATGACACTACGGGGTCGAGACTCATAAATATCATGGTGCTTCCACATATGTGGTTGGACCAAAAGAACATCATAGAAATCCAACAGGGAAACATCACATAATACCTCATACTTGAAGGGCTTAATGTCGTATGACAAGTGACACTGTTGAATGACACAAATATCTCATCCCTGGCGAAGCCACTCGATGTTGTATGGTTGTGGGTGTGGTGTTGTTGACAATCCGAACTGTTTGATGAACTTTGCTGAGATGAGGTTCCTCTGGCTTTTGTTATCAACAATAAAATGTAGTAGGGTCCCCTTCACCCACATTTGTGTATGAAAAAGGCGCTCTCCCTCTTCAGGTTCTGCTGGTTCTTCTAGTTGAATTGTTGCGGTCGTGACAATAGCAGTGGGGTTTGTGTCGATGATCTATTTTCTCCCATTATTTTCTGAATCAGATTCTAAATCAAGGTTCTGCTCCTTTTCTTTGATCTTGACTACCAATGATTGTTTTGAGCGACACTCATCAATGTTGTGGCAAGGGATTTTGTGGAAATCACACCACTTTCCAATGTCCTTCTTCATCTTTCCGTTAACCTTCTTTTCTTGTGGCCTGGACTAGTTTTCTGGAGGCTGGTTGTTAGGGCCATATTTACCGTACTTAGGTTGTTATGGATTTGTAGACTCAAACTTCCATTTGTTCTGGTGCCTAAATTTCTTCTCGATTTTGACAGCATATCGATAGGCCAGTGATGAGATGTTTATAAAATCCATTTTGGTTTGGATGTACCTATGCATAGCCCTGTTGTATTTCAGAACCAGATGTCCCTCAGAGTCTTTGATAACCATCTTGGTTCAAAAGGTATGGAGAGTATCAGTGAACTCTGACACTGTTTGACCCCTCTCTTGTCGTAGTGTGGTCGTCTCATGTACTATTGTTGTAATTACCAAAAGGGTAATATTGTTCCTTGACCGCATCCACAAAAAAATCCCAAGTGGGCTCGGCCCCATATATTCCAGACTTTTCTATGAAATTTTTCTCCCAATAAGTTTCCCACCAATGTTTGACATGGGGGAGAGCCTTAAGGAGTGCGAAGGTGATCTTTTCCCCGTCGAAAAAATTGTGAACAAAGAAATAACCTTCTAGCAGATTTAACCATTTTTCTAGGGCATCCACATCTATCTGAACTTCAAATACGGGAATATCAAAATTAACTTGTACCTCGAAAGAAGAGGTTCCTCCAAAGTGGTCACTTGATGAACATACGCCTGCTGTTATCGACAGACGTTGAAGGACATGGGAAAAATTCTCCATCATTTCATCCCTCTATCCCGTGAGAGCTTGCTCCAACAATAGATTAATATAATCTTTTGCTCCATCATTTTTCTTTTCTTCCACCATGGAGGGTTTCTTGGGCGTGCATGATCGATTTTCCTCAAGAGAGACAAGCGCAAGACCCAATTCTCTATACTCATACCTCATCGGGGACATTCACTAAAAAATGACCAAGAGCATAATGCTCTGATATAGGTGGATATCGGTGGCCACCCACCTATTCCAACTTGCTCAAAACAATTTTTTGTCAATTTACTATTTTTAGCAGTTTTTAGAGTCCTAAACTTTTGGGGCCATTTTAAGGGCCTAAGCGATGATTTTTCACGATCGAGCACCTCAATGATCGCTAAAGGCATCACTGATTCTGTAAAATGAATCTCCTCACCAATACCTTTCCAACGAGCTATCATGCGCCCCAAATGGAGATCGTATGCCGAAGTTACACCATTCAGAAGTTGATACAACAAACTACCCAAAACGGGGTCCACAAACTTGTTGGTGTTTCATCTTTCGGGGTTACGGTTTTGGATTTTCTTTATGTTAATAGAAGGCCTCTGGAGCCTCATTGTAATGATCATATTCTTACATATGAGCGTAGTCATCACATCTCTTCTCAGAGATAAGCTGCCACCATTCTAACGAGTCTTTCACTCTGTATTTCTACAGTTTTGTACATTTCGCTCATTAATAGAAATTGTGTATTAATGTATCTATGCGTTTATGGTTATACCTCTGATATATCTCTATTATATTAATGATATATCTATGCATATTTATTTATTATATCTCCACTCTCATTTCGTGCCAAAAATAATATGGATGAGTGGTATCAGAGCATGCTACTCTTGATCGTTTTTCAGTGCTTGTCCCGGACGAGGTCCGAGTATAACAAGTTGGGTCTCAAGCTTGTATGTCTTCGGGACAATCGCTCTCGCACACCTAAGAAACCGTCCATGCCAGAAGAAAAGAAAAATGACAGAGCAAAAGATTCTATTAATCTGTTGCTTGAACAAGCTCTCATGCGACAGAGGGATGAAATGATGGAGAATTTTTCCCACATCCTTCAACGTCCGCTGATAAGAATAGGTGCATCTTCATCAAGTGTCCACTTTGGAGGAACCTCTCCTTTCAATGTACAAGCCAATTTTGATATTCCTGTATTTGAAGGTTAGATAGATGTAGATGCCCTAGAAAAATGGTTAAATCTGCTAGAAGGTTATTTCTCTGTTCACAATTTTTCTGATAGGAAAAAGATCACCTTTGCACTCCTTAAGGCTCTCTCCCATGTCAAACATTGGTGGGAAACTTACTAGTATAAAAGTTCCATAGAGGAATCTGGAATATATGGGGTTGAGCCCACTTGTGATTTTTTTGTGGAAGCGGTCAAGCAACAATATTACCTTGTTGGTAACTATGACGACCGATACATGAGATGCACCACACTACGGCAAGAGAGGGGCCAAACAATGTCAGATTTCACAAATACTTTCCATACCTTGCGCACCAAGCTAGGTATCAAAGACTCCGAGTGGAATCTAGTTCTCAAATACCACGGGGCTCTGCATAGGTACATCCAAAGCAAAAAGGATTTTCTGGACATCTCATCACTAGGAGCTGCCTATCGATATGCTGTCAAAATCGAGCAAAAAATTAGGCACCAGAAAAAATGGGAGTTTGGGTATGCAAATCTGCAACAACCAAAGTATGGTAAAGATGACCCTAACTACCAACCTCCAAAAAACAAGTCCAAGCCATAGGAAAATAAGGGTAATAGGAAGACGAAGAAGGACACTGGAAAGTGGTGCGATTTCCACAAAACCCCTGGCAAAACACTGATAAATGTCGCTCAAAACAATTATTGGTGGTCGAGATCAAATAAAAGGAGCCGAACCCTGATTCATAATCTGATTCATAAAATAATGGGAGAAGACAGATCATCGACACATACCCCACTGCTACTGTCACGACCACAACAATTCAACCAGAAGAACTAGCAAATCCTGACGAGGGGGAGCGCCTTTTTCATTCACAGATGTGGGTGAAGGGGACCCCACTGCATTTTATTGTTGATAACGGAAGCCAGAAGATCCTCATCTCAATAGAGGTTGTCAAATAGTTGGGATTGTCAAAAACACCACACCTGCAACCATACAACATCGGGTGGCTTTGCCAGGGATAAGATATCTATGTTAGCCAGCAGTGCTACTTGTCATATGACATCAAGCCGTTCAAAGATGAGGTATTATGTGATTTTTCCCCATTGAATGTCTCTGATGTTCATTTTGGCCAGCCATATATGTGGAAGCCCCATGCTATTTATGAGTCTTGATATCGTAGTGTCATTGTTACTCTAGGGGGTCATCTCTATAGGATACCAGAGGTAGTTCCAACTACTGTCCCACATAAACAGTGCCACAAGGTAATATCTCATACTACAACATTCAACCTCTTCACAATTTGTTCAAAAGGTGAATAGAAGGACACTGCAACCATTGCAGCCTCACTCCAACCACCTTCTATCTAGTAGAAGCAGGTCGAAAAGATTGCAGCAAAGCAGAAAGATTCCTTTTGCACATAGTCATCTCATGTAGTCAGACTGGTTAAAATGGTCCAACCCTTCCAACATCAAGTTCTCCACAAACTTTGACAAGCCAAGTAGCACAACTTCTCCAGCAAGGCAAGCAACTCATCAAGGTTCAGATTTAGCAAATGCTTCCACCTCTCCCCCAAGAAATCAATGCAATGTATACCATTGATTCCTATGGAGGGAGGATTGATCCAGGTGGATATTGGTGGCCACCCACCTATTCCAACTATCTCAAAACAATTCTTTGGAAATTTACTATTTTTAGCAGTTTTTCAGGTCCTAAACTTTTGGGACCATTTTAAGGGACTAAACAACATTTTTTTCGCGATGGGGCACCTCAATGATCGTCGAAGGCATCATTGAGCATGTGAAATGAAGCTCCTCGCCAATACCTTTCCAACGAGTTATCATGTGCCCAAACAGAGATCGTATGCCAAAGTTACGCCCCCAGGAAGTTGATACACCAAACTACCTGTTGACGGGCGTAAGTGACACACCGTCAACTGGAAGAATAGATCCGGTCTGGGGTTGTCTAAATAACCCAAGCCGTTTGGTGTAACCTATTCCGACAGGTTTAATGGCTCCGTTAGCCAACTAAAGTCCTAAAAATAATAAAAGACATGAACCTAACCTAAAATCTATGATTCTAACAAATGATATATTACTGACTAATGTTTATTAAAAAGAAATGTGAATATAAACAATCTATATACAGGTTACAAGGTTTGCATGAAATCTTACGAAAATGATTTTTTGATAAGGTTTCTGAATCAAATATGAACAACACTTTTTTTTTTTTTTTAAGATATTAAACAAATAAATACTAAATGAATACGATTGAAGCAGTGACACAAAAACAGTCAAAGCTATTTAACGTAATCATTATTTCATTCATAAACAACTCTAAATAAAAGAAAAGAATGCATCTACTAACCTCTAACTGATCAGTCAATTGAGTTTATCTTCCTGTGTTGTATGAGCTCATGCCTGTACTGTTGTTAAGGGAAACCTATAATAGAACAATACTAGCACTTCCATAATACATTCAAAGAAGTATTTGATATTGGAGTAAATTAATAACAACAAAAAGACATCTAATTAAAAWTTTTGTGATCTTAGGATGATCAATATTTAAGAATGAGAGAAAACTCAGATTTGAATATTGATGTTATCCAACATTTAACATTAAGAATAAATTCAAAAATGATCAAATGATAGATCAATCACACATAAAAAAATGGAATAAGAAATTATGGACAACATATAACATTTAACAGTATGAAAACACCATATGATGACAAGCTAAAGCTAAAATCAACCATAATAATATTCTCATAATACAACACTAATGAAAGAACAAAATGGAATAAGCATCACACAGGTCTAAAGCCAAAGATGAATTGCTTTCCCATATTCTTTCTCAAAATCACATGCCCATACTGTAGTCCTGGAAGAAATTTTGGGATAATAGATTCTTAAATATTGAAAAAAATTAATATATAAATGATAGTAATAAACCATTTATTGATAAAAAAAAACTAAAGCTATTTAAATCAATGCATAATCAATTATTCAAAGAATATGAAGATATTATAATGAAAATAAAACCATTTTACTCACAGGACAAAAGCCATTAAGCAACATGGAATTCCATATTCTTCTTTGCAAATACTCGTCCATTTTCCCAAAGATTCCAACCATCCGTTACTCCATTTGAAAAGAAGAAAAGTTAAAAAAATAAATAATATACAAAAGAAAAAGGATAAAAATCCTCCTCTCAATTTCCTGGCTCCCATGGCTCTGAACTTTCTCATATATTTATACAATGAATGAACAGTCTCGGCGTCACTAATAATTTCCGCCACCTGAAATTTTCCTCGTAAAGAGACACAAATATATCTCAAATCGTGCATTTTTGGGGGAAAATTTCCATGTGGAAGCTAAATGGGTCCATTTGGGAGATGGGTTTTCGACCGTTTCTTCAAATTCCTCACGGTTTGGCTGCAATCTATCCTGCAAAATCGTCTGTCTGATCTTGACACCTTTCCAAATTTTCTGTTGTTGCTCATAAAATTATTTACAACAATCCAATATTATTTTTGGATCAATCATCTTGAACATATTTAGATAATAAAATCAAGCCATGATCATATCCGTACCAAATCACTGATAACAAAAACCCGTGAAACAAAAAGAAACCTAAAATAATAACCTAAAAATTGTGTATAAAACAAAATCTAGAACAATAAAATAAAAAATGAATTTAAACTAACTATAAGTTCTAAACAAACATTGTTTATAATTTCCTTTCAAATATGATTTTAAAATTCTAGAAGCTTTAAGTTAATGGAGAAGAGAAAAATATTAATTTTGGTTTTTTACAAAATCAAGCAAATGATAGATAATTTTATTATTATTATTATTATTTTTATTTTGAAATGAGATGCAAAATGAAAAAAAAAATTAATTAATTAATATCACCAAATGATTTTATGAAAATGAGAAACCAACCAAGATATTTTTTTTTTGTTTGTTAATTTGTGCGGGACCTGTTGGCTACGCGATTAACCTGTGGCTTGAGAAACTGCGACTCAGGGGCATCTAAGCCGTCAAAATCACCCGGGGATCGCACCCGGCATGAGCCACACCAACCCTTAACATGGTTGGATTTTTTGTCCCTGCAGGTTTCGAACCGGTGACTTTAACATCACGGAGTGGCTTAACAACACACTCCGTCACCGACTGTCCTACACCTCAGGGATGAAACCAACCAAGATATTGTTTGATGAAGTATTGAACACATTTTTCAAAATAGTCAAACTTGCTAATGAGGAAAATAAAGAACACATAATCATAATTTAAACGAAAGTAAACAGTTGTAAAAATTAACGTTTTTGTTTAAATTGAGATTTTTATGCTCGTTTCTAAATTTTGACATATACTCTTGTAATGAATGTCTCATACTATAGTGAATGTCTTAAGTTTGTCTCAAAGTAAGCCAAGGTATGAAACTATTTGAAAAGGTTCATTCTGTAGCTCATTATAATTATCAAGATTCTAAAGGGGGCCCTTTAAATTTTGTAAAAATTTAGGGGGAGTTGTTGTGGCCCAACACTACCCAAAACAACGTCCACAAACCTGTTGGCTTTTCATTTTCCGGGGTTAGGGTTTTGGATTTTCTTTATGTTAAAAAAATGCCTTTGGAGCCTCATTGTAACGATCATATTCTTGCGAATGAGCGTAGTCGTCACATCTCTTCTCAGAGATAAGCTACCACCATTCTAGCAAGTCTTTCACTATGTATTTCTACAGTTTTGTACATTTCACTTATTAATAGAAATTGTGTATTATTGTATCTCTGTGTTTATGGTTATATCGATGATATATCTATGTTATATTATTGCTATATCTTTGCATATTTCTTTATTATATTTCAACTTTCATTTCGTGCAAAAAAACAATCCAGATCAGTTGGCCAATCTAAAATGGCCTTGATCTTCTCCTGGTGTACCTACACCCCCTGCTTGCTAATGATGTGGCCTAGGTACACAAGTTCTCTCATACCAAATTCACACTTTGTTTATATGGCATTTGAGATTGCATGATGCTCAGTACCTCATCTAAGTGCTATATATGTTCTTCCTAAGTCTCGTTGTATATCAAGATGTCATCAAAGAAGACCAAAAGATACTTCCACAACTGATCTCTAAAAATATGGTTCATGCAATATTGGAAGGTGGTTGATGTATTGGTCAACCCGAAGGGCATGACCAAAAACTCGAAATTCCCAAAGTGGCACCTAAAAGTTGTTTTCTCAATATCTTGCTCCCCTGATGTGAATATGATGGTAGCCTGAGTGAAGATCTATCTTTGAGAAGTAGATTGCCCCACGTAATTAATCCATCAACTCATATATGCATGGAGTGGGGTATCTATTTTTTATTGTTTTATTTTTGAGTGCACGATAGTCTATGCACATCCTCAACGTGTCATCCTTCTTCATGACCAATACGACAGAAGAAGCGAATGGACTAGCACTGGGCCTTATGTGCCCCATTTCAAGCAATTCCTTGATTGATTTTTCAATCTCATCCTAGAATCTCCTTGGATGCATGTATCGTGCAATGATCACTAATGTCTCACCCTCCTCCATCTCAATCATGTGCTCGAATCCTTTGTCGGGCGGTCGCCCTAGGGGTATCGGTCCAAATACCGACTAATACTTACTCGATAATGCCCCGATCTCTGTCTGATAATTCTATTTACAATCTGATTCTTTTTGTGTGGTAACCAAGCATTCGGTCGCATACACCATGTCCCCGTGTCTGAAAATACTTTCCATCCTCTTTACCGACATTTTCATTGGTGCTCATGTAGACATGCCCCTCAATACCACCTTTGTATGGTTCGCATATTTGAAGCTCATAATCAAGGTCTGATAATTGGCACTAATATTGCCTAGTGAGTACAACCATTGAACACCCAATACCACATCAGTCTCTAATAAGTCAAATACATAAAAGGTGTATGTCAAGGTGCAGTTACCTAGTTTACCTTCCATATCTGGTACCGTGTCTAAACATGTCATGGTGTATCCATCTACCACTGCTACAATGAAACCCTCAAAATCCTCCTTCTCCAATCCTCTCTTGACTACTAATGTTGTGAAATAAAATTATGTGTCGCCGAACCATATACTAGTGTCACGACACGTTGTCCTTGGATGAGTCCTTTGATCCTAATTGTATCATATATAGGTACTCCCTAAAGCATCGCTATGACTCCACCCTTCCTAGGTACTCTCGGTTTTGTATTCTCACATAAGTGTGGTCCTTCCCGTGGTTGTGGTTTCTCTAGAGGTTGTCCATCCTCATGTGCATGCTCCTCCTCTGAACTAGAAGAATCAATGTTTGGTGTGGGTATGATCTCCTCCTCCTCCTCACAGTCCAATGTTACCTCAATGTAGTGGATCTTCCCCTTGCCTATGCACTTGTGTCCTAGGACATGTTATCCCCATTTTGTGGATAACTAAGGAGATTATGAATCTAGGCCCTCAAGTTGCATATATTGAGTGTCGAGAGACTACATGAACAACAATATCCTTTTGCATAGATGGAGACCCTTCCGACCACCACATATAGTCGCAAATTTCTAGATGGCATCCACCACATCAGTTAGCTTCCGAAAGGCAGTGGGCCTTGCTCCATGAGGTACAATTCAATACTATGGTAAGCATCATTTCAATATTTAAGCAATTTGAGTATGTTGTATCTTAGAATGCTCTAGATTTCATGATATATGCTTGGACGTTATGCCTTTTTTCCTGCTTCACCTTGGTGGTTGATGTTGTGCCCTAGTAAGTGATCTTCCTTGGGATGGGTTTGCTACTAGGAAATCCCTTGAAGATCCATCGTACCATTCTCAACCATACTTACCACTTTTCATCACTGTTCCCCCCCATTTTCATTATCTCTTGGGATTTTAGGGTGTATTAACCCAAGAAGGGGTTGTCCCTCATTCTATGGGAAGAAGGGGCTGAAGGCCCAGAGGGATTGATGTTGGGTAAAAGATAAAATCCTATGTATGAACCTTCTATATGCTTCTCCTAGGGATCACTGAAGAAAGCAATGAAACACTTATATTTGAGTAAAGGAGGACCCACAATAAAATATGATTAACAATGCTTAAAAGGTTAGTTGGAGGATAAGAGGTCTCATCACGAGCTGACCTATCATTTCCATGAATATATAGTGGTATGACATTACCATCATTTGGTCACCAAGCAAGGGTAATGGCTCTCAGTTGCATGGCTAAGAGAAAGGGGGTCTCATCATGAGCCAACCTTCTCATTTTCCACTAGGTGTTTGTGGGTGACACTACCATTATCTGGACACCACGCCAGGGCAGTGGCCTTCAACCTTTCCTTAAATTTATGAAAAAAAGAAAGAATGGAAAATGACGGGCTTGGGAAAAGTGCATTGCAGACAAAGGTACAACACACCCTCTACAAAGGCACCCATGAATGAGACATTGCGACCTCTTGTATGTCATGAGCCCAATGCCCATTGAGTCTAGACCTTAAACACCTCACCTACATTACATGGCTTAGAGAGGGATCTCTTGGAAACTCTCCTTGACCTCGGGTAAGATCTACCCAATAGGAAACCTCTTCAACCCTCCCATATTCAAGCTTAAAAAGTCGCATAATGTCTTTGAGAAATTAATTGTTTGAAATAGTGATCTTTGATGCACATGCTTAGGTGGCTCATTTATTGATTGGATTCACTTATCACGATGTTATGACTTGAGATCCTTGGAGGGTGTGCTTATGTTTCTTTGCAGGACCTAGTTGGTGGATAGTTTTGGAAGAACAAGCCTAGCTTGGGCTTCCATGGGGCTTAAAGCCCACAGGTGGATGCCAAGGGCCTGCATGCTGGATGAGAAAAATCAAACTTGGAAGGCCTTAAATATGACTTGGAAGATGTAACCTAGCCCCCACATGCCAAACATTTTTCCTAGGAGAGGCAAAATATCACATCTAGAGGCATGGCATCACGTAGGGGGGTTAGGGTTTGGTGGTGTGGTTGATGCATTGGCACTTGGACGTTTTGAGGAGAAAACAACTTTGACCATGAAGGAAACAACTTGTATACTAGACATGTGGCTTTGGCAAGGCTAGCCACCCTCCTACACAAAAGACTTGCTCCAAATGCCAAAACGTCCCTTAAATGGGTGACATCCTTCTAAATTAGGTCTTTCTTATGTGCAAAAGGGAATTTTAAATGAATTACTTTGTTAAGGGGGAATATTAGGGTTGTCGACCCAAAATTATTGTGGTTTACCCCTAAATATGTGGACAAGTCACCTTGGTGACATTTTGTATAAATAAGATATCATAAGATCTCATTTTAACATAACTCTCCCTTTTCTGAGAGGCTCTTGGACTAAAATTTTCGCTACACTTGGAGTATTTTGCCTCTTGTGCTTTTGTTTATGGCTAAGTCTTGGATATTTGGTTGTTGGAAGTGATGCGCTAGCCTTGGAAGGATTTTTCTAGCTTTTATGGTGGTTTGTCTTAGCATTTTCTTGTATTGGTAAGCTTTTTACATTTTGCTATCATTATTGTTCAAGTCAAGGTTATTTTGCTAGAGTGTGGTGGGAAGTATAAGGAAATACACCCCCACCATAGTCTCCAACATTTTATGCTTACATGCTATTGGTTTAACAACGGTTTACTAAGAGAAGTATAAGGTCATACACCCTCTTAGCTCAAATCCTAGCTAGAGATACTTGCCTTGGGGACTAAGAGGATTTACACCCCCAAGGCAGTAGTAGCTCTAGGTCTTTCTTTGCTTGACTCCATTGAACCTTTTTTAAAGGCACTATTCATTTACTTATTGCATTGGAGAAATAAATTTTTGCCTTGGTAAACGTGAAATTTTCAAGTTTTAAAGTTGTTTCTTTAGGATAGTGATCTTGATTCGTTTGGGATTCTTCCCCCCTTAGGGTGTACCCCTTCTCCTATTACTTTATTGGTTGTTACCAATACTAACCTACATCCATTAGGGATGCATAACCCTACCTGATAACTTACTCCTAACTCCTAAACTAACCATAGATTCCCCCCCCCAACATTGCTAGTCTAACACACTAAACTAGGAGCATCTTTCAGGCTATTTTTGGGCACTTGTTAGTGGTTAAATTTGTTGTTGTACGTCATTGAATGTTACATAAGGCTGATATATTGCTGCATAAATATACTTTATAAAAAATTTATTTATCCAGTCTTAAAGCACTATACTTAGTTCATAATTGATTGCTAATTTCATTTGATGATATTGTTAGTTAACCTAGTGCTTTTATATGTTGATTTAGATATCCTTTGTTGCGGATATGACTGCTGCATAATAGGGACAACAAGCTTAACTGGATGATTCGTGTAACAAATTTATTTGCAAGTGGTTTTCTGTTGTGTCTCGGCCAGGTATAATCATCTGACAAAGCACCATACCTTGGGGCAACTTTCCTTGGTCTACAAGTCACCTTCCTTCTCCTCCTCTTCCACTTAGTTTTCTGACCTCTAGGGGAATTTATGTCTTCCTTCCCTTTCTCTTACCTTTTCCCCTAGGGTCTCCGGGATGGCCTCCTAGGAGTGACCTTAGTCACCCCCAAGTGCGGGACATACATCGAGGTGACATTGGGTGCAATGTCCCATAGTTATAGCACTTTCTTTTGTGGTTGGGTCAAGCTTTTCCCAACCTACAACTTGTGCGATAACATTTTGGCGCCATTGTCGGGGAGGATTTTGAATCCTCTTCGGAACCCTAATGACACTTTGGAAAGATATCCCAAATCATTTCCCTTAGCTTTCTTGGAGACTCCACCTAAGGGACGTTCCCTTTTCACCTTTCTTGATGAGCTCTTCTTGGAGCTCATTTGGCGACTCCACCTTCCCATAACCCACTTTTTCCTTTTTTCCACCTTTGATGAGCCTTGAGCCCATCTTGCAGCTCCTTTGTGGTATTTCTCTAAGTAATGGAACATGTCCATATGGTGATTTCATGAAGCATGCAAAGCTTTTGAACTTGAAGCTATTGACGAATATCCAAACAAGTACCCAATAAATTAGTTCGGTGTCCTCCCAAAGTTCGATGGTAGTCCATTGTCGGTCATGGAACACATCATTGAGTTTACTAGATGCATCTAATATGCGAATGTACTACATGAATATGTATACGTACAAATGTTCTTGTGATCCTTGGGAAATGAGCTAAGGGATTGGATCAAGAAATCTTGGAGTCCTAGAAGTATATCTTATACAACCCTCATCAGAGAGTTCCTTAAACATTGGGGACCAGAAGCTCAAACTCTTAAAGATACAATTGAGGACCTGGAGGATGCTTTTTCAAGAGAGGGTTTTGACCTTTATCCTATTGAAGGTTTGAGAGAAATGATTCTTCCAGAGTATGTTGAAACAAAAATTGAAATACAAGAAGTTGACAAAAGTAATGAAGAAAATTTTAAGTGTCTCAAGCAAAGCAAAGATGAAGATTTCGAGTTTTGTGAACAACTAATGAAACTTTGCCCCGATAAGGATTTTCTGGTTAAGTTTTGTTGACAAAGAGAAGAAGAGCTTGATTCCATCATTCATGATTATGAGAAAAGGCCTACCCCAAACTTATCCTGGGAAGTGGCCATTGCATATTTTGGCAAAAAATTGTTATACGATGCTGTGACCGAGAAATATGGGTACTAGGAAAACTTCTGAAATGATGATGAAACACTATGCATGCCCGAGGAACTCTATAAACTTGTTATGGATCAAAATCAAGATGGGGAGTTCTTTGATCCTATTGAAGATGATGAAGATTTGTCTGAAGAACATATTCATGAAGAAAGGCTCGAAGGAGATCCAGATGAAGAAGATCCAGATGAGATATATGATGAAGAAGAAGTATTTTCCCTTCCAATTGATGAGGATATTCAAACATTTGTTTCTCCTGCACATCAAGAAGAGAACATGATGACTTGCAATCCTTTTGAAAACTTTCATTATGCTTTGTTCCATGACTTTGGAAATAAAGAAAAATGCCAAAAGGATCTTGATGAAGTCTCTCTTGCAGAAGGCCTAAGAAAAACATTATTATCTGATTTCCCTTTTGAAGGAAATGACGTTATCCAGTCTTGTGAAGAAGTATTCATCTCCTTTGATGTCGATGAATTCATGGAACAACCCTCAGATATAGTTGATGACTAGATTGATGATTTCATACAGGTTGCGAGACGTAGATGGGATGTGGTTTGCTTCATTATTTATAGAGGTCCCATTTATGACGTTTAGGGTAACTCTCAGGCGGAGAGGGTTGGAGTGTGTTCTTCAAAGGATTGGTCTTCATACATGCATGATTTAGATATTTGACATCCTGATAATGATATGGTTACATATTTATTTCGCCCTTATGAGGATGACGTGTTGCAACATATTCAGAGCGATCCTCATTCATCCCACGATGCATACCCTTTTGAGGATGCATATTTGTTTTATGAGGAATTCCAACCGTTGTGCTAACATTTTGAGGAATACCAGGACATGACCACCTCAGAGCAATTATAGGTCCGTTTTTCAAAGTGAAAGTGTTTTCATCTTGGAGATTTCCATGGAGATTCACAGGGGAAGAGGCGATGCTTTTCTACACCTGAGATTGTTCCTTACCTCTTACCCTTTTCTCCAAGAGACCATGCAATACTCTTCCGATCTCTCATTTCCTCTCAGTCCTTGACAAGAAGTGAGTCTTTGTGTGCATATGAATATGAGCCTTCGTCTACATATATTAGCCCCCTTAAGAGATGGATTGATTAGTCTTGTGGCTACACTTTTAGGAGGGATGATAGAGCTAATAATTTTTCTTTCAAGCAAGATTTCCTCCCTCCCACCCATCTTCATGAGTTTTATTTCATGATCGATTATATGTGTGTTTATACTCATGATTATTATGTGCTTCAATTATCTTTGTTGTGTTATATGATCAAGCACAGGGGGGGATACTTTGATGAGATGATCAAATGGTTGCATTGGTTGTATGACTTCACCTGACATCATCTGACAGGTGATCTTCAGGGCTCCAAGGTCCCAGTTAAGTAGGTAAGTAATTTTGATTCCTTGCATTTTCATCTTGATTGCTTAGATTAGTTTAGATGCATTTCGTTTTCATTTTTCTCTACTTACGTATTGATTTCATGCTTAGCTTAGAAATTTTTGAAAAAAATGTCATTTTTTTTCTTTTCTATATTAGTTTTAATTATATATATATGGATGAAGGGTGATAGCACCAACCTAGATGCTCCAATCCCTTTTTCTGAGTTTTTGGCAAGAACAGGTTTACCAAGAGATGTTGTTGTTTTCATGTAATCTACGAAGAACACATGTCCCCAAGTAGGAGCCAGATGTTATCCCCATTTTGTGGATAACTAAGGAGATTATGTCTTGAGGCCCTCAGGTTGCAGATATGGAGTGTAGAGAGTCTACATGACCAACGATATCATTTTGCATAGATGGAGACCCTTCTCACCACCACAGATGGTCACATACTTTTAGATGGCATCCACCACATCAGTTGGCTTCCGAAAGGCCGTGGGCCTTGATCCATGAGGTGCAAGTCAGTATTATGGTAAGCATCATTTCAA
>ML797400.1:360294-387386 GCA_009831015.1 Picea engelmannii
TGTCATGTGAAATCTCAAGGAGATCTCATGCATACTTGGCTTGAGATAGTTTGATGCTTGATGCATCCTGAATGATCTCAAATCCAAGGAAGAAGTGTAGCGGACCCATGTTCGTCATTAAAAGACTTTCATGAAGAATCCTCTTGACTGCAACAATCGCTGAAGTTGAGCAACCGGTGATCAACAAATCATCGACATACATAACTAAAATTAGAAGTGAATCAGCTGTCCTAAGCATGTATACATTCGAGTCTGATTTACAACGTACAAAGTTCTGTGACAACAGGTAGGAGTCCATATTGGCATACCATGCCCTCGGAGCCTGCTTGAGGCCATAAAGTGACTTCTTCAGTCAACGGACCAAAGATGAGTCCTGCATAAATCCCTGGGGCTGCTTCATGTAGATCTCCTCAGAGAGATCACCGTGAAGAAATGCATTCTTCACATCCATCTAATGGACTTCCCATCCCTTGGCTGCCACAATGGCAAGTGCCAATCGTATGGAATCCATCTTCGCTACTGGATCGAAGGTCTCATCATAGTCAATACCATGAACCTACTGGAAGCCTTTAGAGACAAGCCTGGCTTTGTATATGCTGATATGTCCATTTGTTGCGCTCTTGGTCCTGTAGACCCATCTGCATCTGATAAGTTTCCTCCCGGAAGGAAGGGGAACCAGATCCCAAGTCTGGTTCTCGAGGAGGGAGTTGTACTCCTCCTGCATGGCAGATTCCCAAAAGGGATTTCCAGCAGCCTCAGTATTAGACTGTGGATCTGAAGACTGAACCAAGAAAAGATGCCTAGAAGGCAATGGTTAAGTGGCAGTGAGTGCAACAGGAGGCTCCTCAAAATCAGATCGAGTCCTCCTAGTATCGGCGGGATCACCTACGAGATACCCTGCATCCTGAAGAGTAGTCTGTGCCCACTTGGGCTTCTGCTCTGGCTCTGCAACTGCATCTAGATGCTCTGACTGTACTGACTCTGAATCTGAATTTGAATCCTCTGAGTCCTCTAAATCATAACTCTCATCTGAAGAAGAGTCAACATGTGCATGCTCATCATCTCGAACAGGTGGAAGAGTGAAGGTGTCTACATGCGACTGTTGAGGTACATGTGAGACACTTTCCTCGAATTGGACACTATGCTCAATGATGAGCCAGTCCGAGGAAATATCAATAAGATGATATCCCTTCACACCATTCGAGTATCCAACAAAAATGCACTCAGTGCTCTGTGGATCAAGTGCCTTCCTCTTTTCAGAGGGAATCCGAGCCCATGCACGTGAACCAAAAATGCGAAAGTGGGTCACTTTCGGTTTGAGGCCGCTCCAAGCCTCATAGGGGGTCTTATCCTTGACAGATCCATGGGGAGATTTGTTTTGGATGTATGTTTCACAATTAAGTGCTTCGACCCATAGTCTCTGTGGTAGTGACTTTGCATGCAACATGCAAGATGCCATCTCCTTTAGAGATCGATTTTTCCGCTCAACAACTCCGTTTTACTGCGGAGTATAGGGAACTGTGTGTTGCAACTGAATCCTTGCCTCATGAAAAAGATTTTGGATCTCATGATTCACATACTCTCCCCCATTATCAGTTCAGAGGACTTTGATCTTCTTTTCGGACCGTGTCTCAACCAAGGCTTTGAAATCTTTCAGGTGTTGAAATACCTCGGATTTTTGCTTGAGAAAGTAGATCCAAGTAAAATGTGAGAAATCATCAACAAAAATGAGAACAAACCTCGCTTTTCTGATCGATGGATGTGGAAAAGGACCCATGAGGTCACTGTGGATCAGATCTAAAGGTGCGAAAGCTCGTTGAGACTTTCCTTTGTTGAATTTCTCTTGAGGGTGTTTCTTGAGAACACATCCCTCACATACTCCCTTGGAGAAATGGATGTCTGGTAGACCATCAAAAAATGTTTTCTTTCTAAGTTGTTGCATGTATCTGAAATTCAAATTTCCAAACCTTTCTTGCCATATCCTACTACTTTCATTAGCATGAGTAAGCAGTAAAGCAGAATCAGGTTCAATGAATTCAAAAAATGTATACAATCTAGACTAATGATTTACCTCACCGGTTGCAACCCTGGAGTTGGTTTGCATGTCATAGATGTCCACAACATTTGGTGTGAATACGACTCTCTTTCTGGTGCCAGAATTCGTCATCTAATACACGGAGAGAAGGTTGACAGAAAGCTTGGGAACATGCAACACATTCTCGAAACTTTCGTTGGTGAGTTCAATCCTTCCTTTGCTGGTGACTTTGACAGAAGAGTTGTCCCCCATCAGAATGGGAGGACCTTTGCATGCATCCAATGAATAATATACTTCTTCTGAGGCAGCCATGTGATGTGATGCTCCTGAATCTACGATCCAAGCATCGAGAGAGGAGTTGATGGCAATCAAGGCATGGCTAGAATTTCCTTTCTTAGAATTCAGATCTTCTAGCTTCTTCTTCTTTGCACCCTCGTGGATGCGATCTCCAAGGTTGTTTTTCTGAAGTATCTGGGACATCAGATCTATTTTCTTTTGCATGCATGCAGATTCTGAATGGAATCCTTTGTTACAGTATGTGCATTTCTCTCCTTTTCTTCCCTTTTCTCCTTTAGATCCGGAGGCATTAGTGAAGGGTTTTGTGTACCCTTCCTTCTTCGTATGTGCTTGAGATTTCTGCTTATCTTTATCTTTAGATTTCTGATATTTGTGGCTGCCATCATGTGCAGTGAGTGCATGCACCCTTGGGCCTTTGATTGCGCCCATTTTGATGAGCTTGGTTTGCTCTTGTGTCAAGGATTCGATAAAGTCCTCAAGAGAAGGCATCTTCCAGGTGGCTCCAGAGGTGAATCCGACAGTATGGAATGTAGATATGAATACTGAGAATTCAAGACCAAGCTTGGAGAGAATGGTGAGAACCATTTCTTTCTCCTGCTTCGATTTATCAACCCCGCAAGCTTTGAGTTGCGACAATAAATCCTTGAATTTTGTAAAGAAATCTTGGATATTCTCGAAGCTTTTTGGATCCAATGTGAGCAGCTCCACCTCCAACATGTGTCCCCTCATCTCATCCTATTTTCCAAAGAGCCCTTCCAAGATGGTCCAGGCTTCATTGGGAGTCTTACAGGAAGATATATGAAAAAAGAGATCGGGAGAAATAAGACTGCAAATTGTTCCGAGTGCCTCATCCATGCGATATAAGTACTTGGATTTTTCTAAGGCTGATGTTGGCTCTGTATATGTATTCATGGTTAACCTATACAACCCTCTGGATCGAAGATGTATGGCTATTTTCTCCTTCCATGCAAAATAGTTTTAAGGTGTAAGAATGAATTCTTTTTGGAATTCCATCTTTCCACTGTCTTCAATCTTTTGTACTTGAAATTTTTTTTGGTGTAGCTTTTGCTTAGCAGTACATCATCTTTGATACCATGTAAATGTGTTGAACCTACACAAAATAGATCTAGCTAAACAATAATACGCACATTGCAGAGAGAATTGGAGAAAGAAGAAGAATGAGAGAAAGAATGGAAGAATTCTCATTAACCGTTATGAATAGTGAATAATTTACACATGATATACTCTGTATAACTCAATGAGTTAGACTTGAGGTGAAGCAAGTCACCATAGTGGTGGTCTAGAGTGATCTGGACACACACCAGAAGTTACGGGAGTGAACTGCCACCTATTCTAGTCTCTCAGGCAGTTACGGGAGTGAACTGCCACCTAGTTGAGTTAACTAGTCAACTAGTCTTTAGTTAACTGACTGAACAAAGAGTAGTGAGGATTTAACTCAGGGAATCAAGGCTAATGTGCCACTCTGGTGATGATACCAAGGCAAGGTCAAATTAGCATGGTGATGATCCCAATGCAACATCTAAACTCAACTCAACTAGTCAAACTGAAGTGTGAACTGAAAGACAATATTCTCCAAGTGGAATATTCTCTCCTAAAATATAGGAGATTGGATAATGACTAATTATGACTAATAAACAAATAAAAACCTTAGGAAAAAGAAATCCTAGGTGTGTGTGAAGTAACTCCAACAAATAAGAACTAGATTACAATTACCCAAAACTCAATCCAAAACATTATAACAATAAGTAAACTTCACAGATCTACTCTGTTTATTAATGGATATGACTTGAATACTAGCATATGATAGATATAAGCTCATATTTGCTGCATACAACGAAGATACCACTCAAATCTGTTGCATGTAAGAAAGATATCTCCCAAATTTGTTGAATACCTATACTTGATGGATATAAGCTCGGATCTGTTGCTTGAAGAAGGATATGACTCAGATCTGTTGCATGAAAGAAGGATATAGATCAGATCTGCTGCAATAATCTTAGATTTGTTGCATGCAAGAAGGATATAGCTCAAATATGTTGCAATAAGCTTGGATCTGCTACATACAAGAAGGATATAGCTCAGATCTGTTGTAATAAGCTTGGATCTGAATCTGCCTGAATCTTGAATATGTAACTGATGCGAATCCTTGAAGAAGGATCCAATTATGTACTCTGAAGCCTAATGAAGGACCTGGGTGATTCTTTTGATGGATTAGGGTGTGTCTTTCAAGACCGAAATCGATCAATGGTGGTGGTTTCTTCCGTAAATCCACAAAACATCAAAAAGTCGTCTGACTTCTCCTCCGGTTGCCAATTCTCAATAATAATGGATTTAGGTCACTTTTCCTCGTTTATACTCAATCCTCCTCTAATTCCATGTTCACTTTAATTAATTAAGTGACTTTTCCTAAGTTTTATCTTTGATAATCACTTAAGTCACTTGAAAACACCTTTTTCTCCTTTTTAATATGTAATGTCACTTTCACTTTAGACTTTTGGTTAAATGACATAAAATAAAGGTGTTATTCCCTTTTTTCCCTCTTAACTATAGTCTACGGGAACATATAGACTATTAAGTCTCTCCCTGTTGGACTCATCATCGGGAAAGGGACATTAGAGATTGGGAACATTGAATACATTGTTAAATTTCCCATTAGCAAGATCTATTGTTCTTGCTCCTACAACATCTGAAGGAGAACTATCAAAAACAAAAATTTGTTGGGTTGTACAATAATCAAGGCCAGAGAAATGATTCGTATGACTGGCCATATGATCAGAGGTACTTGCGTCTAGAATCCACTGATGATTTGGCTAACAAGCCACTGCAGAAAGAGCACATGGCTTAAAAGAAATAGAAGAGGAGGAAGTGTCTAGTTGAATATTATGCTTCTTCATGGTTGCTTCAATATCTTGCATCTTATTCTATCAATGTGTATTAAGATTCCCATCTTTACCACAAAAGGAACAAGACCCAAGTGTCTTCTTCTCCTTTTACCTAGTGGCTTTCAAAGACTTTGGATGACAAGGAGGGTTGTAGGTGGCTTGGCGGTCGTGGGTTACTTGGTTCCTTTGAATTGCTTCCTGAAGGTTTTGGAGCACTTGTTATTGTAAGCAAACAATGATTTTTTCTTACCTATATTAGGTGCACCCATATGCAAGTGCTTGTCTTTCTCATGTGTTAAATTCTCACAAAATAGTTCAAAAGTAGGCATTTTATAATTGGCACCTAATGCATCTCTAGTGGAATAAAAATTAGAGAGAAAAATATCAAAATGAGCTTTGAGTTTAGAAAGAATATACATAATTGCTAAATCATTTTCTTTAGTGATTCCATAATCACTAAGCAAGAGTCTTATGAGCTTAAATTTTGTGATATAGTCTTCAATTTGAGGAAATTATGCTGAATTAGGAGGAATGAGTTGATTTTTTAACTGGTGAGATTTTATCAAATTAGTTTTCCCAAAGAGTTGTTCAAACTTCACCTAAGCTTCCCGAGGTATGTTAATGGACTGAATATGGAATTTGAGATCTTTCTAGCTTGTCATGCCAATTAGACCTCTTGATTCATCATTACGATTCAATGATTTTCTATGTTCTTCAATGTGAACTGGTCTAAGATCTAGCTCAAGAGTCATCCAATATAACCCTTTAGTCCTAAGGAGATCCTTAATGTCATATTTCTAGGAATAAAAATTTGTACTAGTTAATCTAACCTCATGAGTAGTCATTTTGCAAAAATAGAAAACATAATGTAGAATGACATAATATAACTTATACCATTGCGTAGATCTCAAAAAATTAGTCGAATTAACAAAAAAAGAGATTCAAAAAGGAGTCTGTATGATGAAGTATGTCCTTGGAAAGATGCAAAAATAAGGATGAGCCTTGCTTGTCTATCAAAAAATCAATTTTCATTCCATCAGATTGCAAAAAATACTAAAATCACCTAAACCATTGTGAAGGGCACCAAAAAATACATAGCTTGAAAAAAGCAACACCCAAATATGATTTTGTCTAGATTAGTTATCTTATTTTGAAATTGGCCTTCAAAATTTAAAGATGAGTCCCCAAGGGGAGTTTTGAAATGCCATGTGGTAGTTGTTGAGTAGGCCACGTGGTACTGATTATGTTGGCGGACTAGATGTGATGACTATGTAGATAATGTTGATGTGGTGATGCCACATGTCACTATTGACTAATGAAGTGGCAAAATAAGATGATGTGGTCACTACATTAGAGGGGTGAAATGACATGGAATTAGATAGTCCATGTGGTGGACCAAGTGGAGGCCATGTATTGATGCCATGTGGTAGCACATGGAGGGTTGACGTGGTGAGGAGGAGAGGCCCACCTGGTCTTGGTGACATGGAGTCTAAAGTAGAGGAAGGGTGTTATTTAAAGGTGGTCATTGGTGTTTAGTTGGTAACCATGGATATGGGTAGAGAACCCAAAGGTAATGATGATTGAGGGTAAGTGGTAGCCTATGGTAGTAGGGCGTTGAAGGTATTAAAGGGGATCATCATAAACATAAATTGCATTAGTGGGAGATTGCAAATGGAGGATGGTGGTTGATGGAGAGATGGACCACAAAAAGAGGTGAGGCATACGGTTAAGGAGATGCTATTGGTGGTTCGAGGCACGAGTCAATGAATGAAGATACAAGAGGGAGAAAAAAGTGACGTGGTATGCACCAAGGAGGGGAATAGGGTTGGGATAACATTGTGATGGTTGATGAGGGGTATGAAATGCAACATGAAGGAGGTATAAATCCAATGGTAAAGGAGTAATCCGATAGCTGGGAGGGAGTAACATCATTGTTTTTTTTTTTTTAAATAAATAAATTGTTGGAAAAAACATAGAGGCCACTGGGAAAAAGGTGGTTAGAATTTTTTTAAATGAATTTTGGAAAAATAAATCAAGAGTTAAAAGATAAAATTGAGACTTACAAAGCACTTAGCTAGAGAGGAAATATCTATATTTGTAGCATATAGAGGCCTTTTTCATGAAACGAGAAGCGTTCTTAACTAATTTGGTCACTCTTGATGCAACTATRTTATCATATTTTCCCAAAAAACCTCTAAAATGTGTAGATTTGAGAAGTTCCAATGTGTCTAATTTGTAAAATTGTCTCGTAATATAGACTGATMAAAAATCGAAGTTTKCCCTAAATTGCTCTAATGCCTTTCCTTAGCTAAGTTGCAACAAAAACCTATCTAGTGCCTAATAATGATATTTCACTAAAATATATCCAAGTAGGTTGTAACGCCCAACATACTAGCCTTGTCACTCATACCTAATAGTAGAACTCAACTAAGTAGTAATCTACCAAGATTAGTAGATAGTTTAAGGCTATACTTCATGCCCTAATTATGAATGCTTTTGTAAATGAAGTCATCAAATGCTATGACAAGGATACTATTTTTCACTTATTACATAGTCAGAGTACATAATGCTTCCTCGATTTGTAATTAATGAATCTATATTAAAATCAATTAATCATATATAACCTTATTTCATTAGATCTATAGGTGATAAATAATCCAATTGAGACGTGGTCAATTATTAAAAAATCCAAGAAAGTGCAAATTGTGAGAAGGCCTTGAGAACATCTCGCAATGCCACCTAAAGACCGGGAAGCCTCGCACTAAGATCTATATTACCAATAATTGTAGAAGAGAGAAATACAATATTGTCTCTTTTCAATTGTGGGATCACAATCCACCATTATAGGCTAGCTCCTATCCATTGTTTCCCTACTTGGGTTCTTCAAGACATGCTCATTTTGATTTTGGCCAAAGGAACAATAAGATACTTGCCAAACTAGGAAGGTTTGGGGCATGTTTCTAGAGTCCAACTTCACCTTCTTTCTCAGTTCTATTTGAAAACTTTTCTTGCCTTGTGTTGACGATCACTAGAAGCCCAAGAATGAATAAATTGGGTAAGTGAATTACCTTTAGGGAGCATCATGTTCATGGAATATTAGACAAAGTTTTCCTTAAGCAACCTCATAGTTTATAATATCCTAACACTCAGTGCATGGTGGTTAGTGACATGAGACATTTGAATATAATCAAACACAACAAAGGAAACTAGTATTGGGAATGTTAGCACATAGAATTTGCACTAGAAATTTGGTTATTTTTACGGTCTATTTTGCAACACTGTGAATTAGGAGATTCTGCAGCGCCAGCTTCCTCAAGCACCAAGTTTCAACATTTTTTTATGAAGCAAGAGAACTTGATCCTACATATGAGTCCAATAACACAATATTCATTCATTTTCATCATTACCTTTTTGTGATGCTAAGGGATTTCAAATTTCTCCTAGCTAGGCGCTACGAAAATTGCTGCGAACTGGCTGACGAAAGTGAGTTGGTGTTTGGACAGCTTGCAGACACCTCTGTTTTTTTTCTAAATATGTTAGCATCAAGCCTATATCCACCTGGTACTCCAGGAAATTTTTCATCATGTTTGAAGGTTGAGAAATGGGTTTTGGTTGGTTTTCATATTGGCGCTGCGAAATGTGCTGCAAAAATTTTGTTCTAGGACTGTTGAACTGGTTTTTTGACCAATTGATTTCCAGGAGGATTTCTGAGTGAACCAGAATGAATTTTCAAAATTCAAAGGAGGTTATTGTCAATAACGGACCCAAGAACATTAACCTTTTTCATTTTTCACATAGGTGTCACGGATTGGGAGATTCAAAAGAATCTTTGAGCCCTATTTTTCAGTTTTCATGATATCCCGTTTGAGACATGTTTTTGCAACACATATTCCGACCAACTGGAGATGAATTTCAAGAAATCTATTGGTTTTTATTTATAATGAGATTATATACAAAATCCATTCTCATATTTTACACATCTATTATATTTTGATAATTACAAGTGGCATTTTGAAGCCTATTTTTTTGTTCAGAATTTCACCTCCTGAAAAGTGGGAAATCAGTTCAAACATGTCATTTTCTGTTTGTCATTGTTTCTATTTTGGGAATGAGGATGGAATTCGAATTGTAATGCTATCATCCCTATATAGGCTATAATATAGGCATTATAAGTCATTAGGTGGGTTGTTATGGGAGCTACCTAGGCTCTTCTCAACTTTTGGGGAGGGAAACCCCCTACCAATGTAATGAAGACTTGTTTATTTCTTTGAAGATTAATGTAGAAGCTATCTTTTTCTGACCCGAGATTCATCACGATGTTGATGTTCAATATGTTTTTCCTGTATTTCATATTCATAAGTGTGTTTTGCTGCTAGTAAGAATCTTTAATTAAAATAAGGAATTCATCTTGCTGGTGCTCCTTCTCACATCGATTATACTTGTTAGGTGTTTATTGGTTTCTGGTTCAAAATTCACCCTTAATTGGTGCTCTGTTTTCGGTAGCTATCTTTTATGTTCCTTCTTCTAAATCTATACCAAGAGATTCATCCTATGTTAGATGCCTCTTGTATTAGTGGGTTTTCCTTTCTTTTCAACTGCCATCTCATATTGTTTACCTAGCTGAACACAATGCTTATTTTGCCTCAGAGTTTTAGGAAAGAAACCACCCAACCATTAATTGTAAACCATTGAAATTCAAGTTTTGACTTAATTTCCCAATGGTTATGTCCCCTTGTTTGTCCTCCCAACTACCACCTTTTAATTTTTCGTTTCTTTTCTTTATACAAGTTTGTCCATTGAGCATATTGCTAAGTTGCCACCGTAGTGACATTGGGTGGGAGACTTGAGGAGAGAGACCTCTTTGGACTAAAGGAGGCCATCCTTATAGTCTGAATATTGGTTGAAATGGTTACCTCTGTGACTTCCTGTTGCAACCTCAGGTAAATTACAGAGTGATAACATCTTGGCATTGTTGTCGGGGACCAAATTGCTCTTATTTTCCTTCGGAAGAAAGACAGAGTTTCAGATCTGATTGTTGAAGGTCAACAACAGTCAGGCACATACAAGGTTGAAATCATTCACCACGGAGACTCCATTTTGAATAAATCTATCATTTCACTGCTTGACGGGCCAATGCACTCAATTTTCAATCAGAATTTGCAGCTCCATTGTTTCTAGATGGCTTCAGTATTAAAAAGTGTCCTTGAACAACCAGATGGAGGTCTTGCAACATAACAACTCAAATTTCAGATAGCCATGGAGAGAAATCATATTGTAGCTCATGATTTCATCACTATTGACCAGGAAGAGGATGAATCTGATGAAGGTAACACTTTACCTCTTTGTTTTGAAGTTTTTGACATTATGAGAAGAGGTCTTAAAGTCATGAACCAAATAAAAAATCAGAACAACTCTTTAAGTTTTTCAAGTTATTCAACCTCTGAATAAGAAAGATCTACTTCCGCTGTTTCCTTTGGGAGTCAAAGTGATTTCCTTATGGAAGCCAAGCAAGAGCATCAATATCTTTTGACCATGGAGGAAAGGAAGCAGATTTTGCATGAGGAAATCAATGATTCTTCTCTTAAGCTTAATGATAATGCTATGGATGGGGAATTTTTGGAAGCCTGACATGAGTACCCATTCATTGGGCATGAAGAGGAAGAGTATGACATGGATGACTGCCAAGCCACACAAGAAAGCACAAATCATGTACCAATTTTTCCATTGGCTGAAATTACAAGTGAGAAGGACTTAGATGATGAGTTTCATGATGCTTTTCCTAAATTTGAAGAACATATGCATCATTTATGTCAAAATATAGGTCCCTAAGAGAAAGATCGGGATGGACAGTCCATCATTTCTCTATCTCCTCCATTTCCTGATTCTTTAAGTCAAGAGGTCATCTTAGGGTCAGAGTTATTTCATCACGAGGATAGTGTTGTAGCTTGTCATGAGCGAATTCCTACCTTACTAGTTGTTGCACTAAGCCCTCCTATTGTTAGTGAACCAGTGTGCCATAGTTTTCCAAGTTTTGATGACTATGAGGATGTTTTCCCTGAACAACCAGCTATCCCAACTATTGTACTAAGCCCCTCAACCATTAATAGTCAAATGGCCATTGATTCTCCTTTGTATGATGATTATGAAGATGATTTATTTGAACAGTTAGTTGAAGACCTTACATCAGAGTACCCTTTCCATCAAAGCAACAATATCTTGTTTAAGCTCTCATGTCATATTTTTGTTGGTAAAAAAGAAGAAAAAGATGATAATTTAAGTTCGAAAGGTGAAAACCTGAGAACTTGGGACCATAAGACAAGCTATGATGAATATCCCTCACAATCAGAAGATGAGACAAAAGAATGCAGTTTCCCAAGCACTTCTGATTGTGATGAAATTCCCTGTCAGTCCCCTATTTCTCTTGAAGACAAAGCTCGGTTTCATCAAGCAACCAAGATCAAATGTCATGTGAGCAGATGGGAGAGGTTGAAATTAAAGAAAGTCAAGCATCCCTAATCCTTTTGCCTTATACACCTCATGACTAGGAGTGGACCAAGGGCATATGCATTGAAAATGAATTAGAGAAACCAACATGCAAGAGCCTTTTGATTAATGCACCCGAAAGTAATGATCAAATCAGAGTCTATTGTTTTGAGAATGAATAAGAAAATCAACAAGCAATGCAACAACCAAGCACAGTGGAGGAAGGGCCTGATGCAATACTTTGCCTTTTTACACAAAGCAAGATCACAAGGGCAAGTATTGATTATGTTTTTCAGGATCCATTTGTAGCCTATCTACAAGCAGTAACTGAGCCTAGGCTCACTGATTTCTTCAATGGCAAGTGTATTTCCAAATTTTTCTTTGAAGTGACTTTAAGTAGGCATTATCTCTGGTGCTTAAGGAAGCACATTTCAAAGCTTCAAACAATTGACAAAATGATGAAATGGCTTCACTAGCTGTTTAATGTAACTTGAATGCTTATTTTTCCCAGTAAGTAGAGTAGGTGTGTGCAATAATCTTGTTGGGAAAGCATTGTTTTCAACATTTTTTTCAGTTTCAGTTTTAGATTTGCAGTGTGTGTTTTTCAGCTTCAATTTTCAGTTTGCATTTGGTTTCAGTTGAAGGTCACATGTCAGAGCAGGTTGCAGAGGTTAAAGGTTTAGAGCAATCCATGGATAAGGCACTGGAACTGCTTGGAGCCTCACAGGGAGGTCTCCATCCCCTGTGGAGCCATATGTTAGCACATAGATTTTGCACTAGAAATTTGGTTATTTTTACGGTCTATTTTGCAGCACTGTGAATTAGGAGATTCCGCAGCGCCAGCTTCCTCAAGCACCAAGTTTCAACATTTTTTATGAATCAAGAGCACTTGATCCTGCATATGAGTCCAATAATGCAATATTTATTCATTTCCATCATTACCTTTTTGTCATGCTAAGGGATTTCAAATTGCTCCTAGCTAGGCGCTACAAAAATTGCTGCGAACTGGTTGGCGAAAGTGAGTTGGAGGTTGGACAAATTGCAGACACCTCTATGCTTTTTCAAAGATGTCAGTATTAAGCCTAGATCCACCTAGTACTCCATGAAAGTGTTCATCATGTTTGAAGGTTGAGAAATGGGCTTTGGTTGGTTTTCATATTGGCGTTGCGAAATGTGTTGCAAAAACTCTATTCTAGGACTGCTGAACTGGTATTTTGACCAGTTGACTTCTAGGAGGATTTATGGGTGAACCAAGATGAATTTTCAAAATTAAAAGGAGATTATTGTCAAGCAGGGACCCAAGAACATTAACCTTTTTTATTTTTCACACTAGTGTCATGGATTGGGAGAGTCAAAGGAATCTTTGAGCCCTATTTTTCAGTTTTCATAATTTCCTATTTGAGACATGTTTTTGCGACACGTATTCCAGCCAGATGGAGATGAATTTCAAGAAACCGAGAGAGGTTTTTCTTTATAACGAGATTATATACAAAAAAAGTTCTCATATTTTACACAATTATTATAGTTTGATAATTACAAGTGGCGTTTTGAAGCCCATTTTTCAGAATTTGGCCTCCTGAAAAGCAGGAAATCAATTAAAACATGTCATTTTTTGTTTGTAACTGTTTCTATTTTGGGAAAGAGGATGGAATTTGAATTGTAATGCTATAATCCATATATAGGCTATAATATAGGCATTAGAAGTCATTAGGTGGGTTGTTCTGGGAGCTGCTTGGGTTTTGCACAACTTTTGGGGAGGGAAACCCCCTACTAATGTAATGAAGACTTGTTTAGTTCTTTGAGGATTAATGTAGAAACTATCTTTTTTTGACCCGAGATTCATCACAGTGTTGATGTTCAATACGTTTTTCCTGTATTTCATATTCATAAGTGTGTTTTTCTGCTAGTAATAATCTTTAAGTAAAATAATGAATTTATCTTGCTAGTGCTCCTTCTCACATCGATTATACTTGTTATGTGTTTATTGGTTTCTGGTTCAGAATTCACCCTTAATTGGTGCTCTATTTTCGATAGCCAGAATTTATGTTCCTTCTTCTAAAGCTATACCAAGAGATTCATCATCTGTTAGATGCCTCTTGTCTTATTGTTTCTCCTTCTTTCCAGCTGCCATCTCATATTGTTTACCTAGCTGAACACAATGGTTATTTTGCCTTAGAGTTTTAGGAAAGAAACCACCCAACCATTAATTGTAAACCATTGAAATTCAAGTTTCAACAATGGTTTTTCCCCCTTGTCTATCCTCCCAACTACCACCTTTTAATTTTATGTTTCTTTGCTTTATAAAAATCTGGCCATTGAGCATATTGCTAAGCTGCCACCATAGTGACATTGGGTGGGAGATTTGAGGAGAGAGCCCTCTCTGTACTGAAGGAGGCCAGCCTTACAGTTTGAGGATTGGTTGAAATGGTTACCTTTGTGACTTCCTGTTGCAACCTCAGGAAAATTACAGAGTGATAACATGGAACACTATTATTGATGAGCTATGGTTGGACCAAGTTAACTAATTTATTTCCATTTGAAATTCAATTGTGTACATGTTTCGGCCATGTGACACATATGCACCTTGTTTGGAATATGTTTATGAGGGTATGGATCACATTCCACTACAAGGATCTTATGACGATGAGGCATACGATCCTTTCAAACTGTTGCTCGATAAGGCCCTCGTGCGACAAAGGAACAAGATGATGGATAATTTTTCCCAGATCCTTCGGTGGCTGCTGACAACAACGAAAGCACCTTCAACCAATAGTCACTTCAGAGGTGCGACACCCTTCAAGGTACAAGTTAACTTTGATATTCCTTTGTTTTAAGGTCTGTTAGACACCGATGCTTTGGAAAAATGGTTAAGTCTACTAGAGGGTTATTTCTATGTCCAAAATTTTTCCAACATTGAAAACACCACCTTCACGCTCCTTAAGGCCCTTCCCCATGTTAGAGATTGGTGGGAGACTTGCTATGAGTAACATGTCGAGGAATAGTCTACAATTTTTGGGCCAGGACCTAGTTGGACAACTTTTGTTGATGCCCTCAAGGAACAATATTACCCTATTGGAAATTATGATGACCAGTACACGAGATGCATGACAATGTGTCAAGAGAGGGGCCAAATGGTGTCAGAGTTCACAAATAAATTCCATACCTTGCACACCAAGCTAGGTATCAAAGCCTTTGAGTGAGATCTGGTCCTAAAATATCGTGGGGATCTACACAGGTACATCCAAACCGAAATGAAATTTCTGGACATGTCGTCATTGGGAGTCACTTATCGATATGTTGTCAAAATCGAGCAGAAAGTTAAGCAGCAGAACAAGTGGGAGTTCATGTCTACAAATACACAACAACCAAAGTATGGTAGGGTGCCCCTAACTCCTAGGCCAAAGGATAGAGCAAGGATGGCTAGCCCCTGGATAGCCAGCCTAATCCACCAACAAAGAAGGGTAATTGGAAGTCGAAGAAGGACACGGGAAAGTGGTGTGAGTTCCACAAAATCTGTTGGCACAATACTGATGAATGTTGCTCCAAATAGTCATTGCTGGATGAGACAAAATCCCCAGGTTAGATGTTGACTCAGAATATGATTCAAAACCTAAAAAGTGAAAGAAAATCATTGACGCAGAACCCAGTGTCACCATTTCTACCACAAAAGTCTAGCCAGAGGAACCAAAGGAGCCTGAAGAAGGGTAACACCTCTTCCACTCACAGATGTGGGTGAAGGGAACCCCACTCCATTTCATTGTTTACAACAATAGCTAGAAGAACCTGATCTCAATAGAGGTTTTCAATAGGTTGAACCCAACAATGACGCCACATCCTCAACCATACAACATCGGTTGGCTCAACAAGGGGCGAGACATATGCGTCAGCCAACAATATCACCCGCACTACGACATCAAACCCTTCAAAGATGAGGTATTGTGTGGTGTCCCCCCCCTGAATTTTATGATGTTTTGTTGGGACAACCTTATATATGGAAGCATCATGTTGTTTATGAATCTAGGCCCTGCAGTGTTATTATTACTTTGGGAGATCAACTCCATAGGGTACCGGGGGTAGTCCCAAAGGTTGTGGTCTCTTTGATCTCCTTGAAGTAGCGCAGAAAGGTGGTTTCTCAGACCAGGAGGTTTGTCCTCTTTATGGTTCGATCAAAAGGTGAAAGAAAGGTCACTACAACTATTGAAACCTCTGCAAGGGGTCTCTCTACACAACAAATACACATGGAAAAGATAGTAGAGGAATGCAAAGACATATTCACCTCACCTACTTTGGTGCCTATGCACTATCAGGTAAAGCACTCAATTGATTTGACACCCTATGCTCCTCTTCATAACAATCCTGTGTTTATGCGTTCTCTTATGGAGAATGAAGAAATAAAATGCCAGATCCAACAACTAATTCTGAAGGGCCACATCAAACCAAGCTTCTCACCTTGCGGGAGCCCAAATTATTCTGGTACAGAAGAAGGATGACACATGGAAACTTTGTATTGATCACATATTCCTTAACAAGATCACAATCAAGAATTAGTACCCAATTCCCTGGATTGATGATCTTCTCGATCAACTCAAGGGAGCCAAGTTTTTCAGTAAGATTGATCTGAAGTCGGGATACCACAAGGTGCCAATTGAGCAAAATAATGTGTGGAAGACGACCTTCAAGTCTAAAGAAGGTCTCTTTGAGTGGTTGGTCATGCCTTTCGGCTTGACTAATGCCCCGAGAACATTCATGTAGATGATGGATGATATATTATGACCATTCACAAACTCCTTTGTGGTTGTATATTTGGATGACATCCTCATCTTCAACAAAACCTGGGAGGAACATTTGGAGCATATTCAATAGGTCTTGGGCACCCTCTGACAACACAAGTTATATGCCAATTTGGATAAATACTCCTTCGGCATGTAGAGAATCCAATATTTGGGATACAACGTGGATGAGCAGGTGTACATGTGGTTCAAACCATGATCCAAGTCATCCACAATTGGCCGACCCTGAGGACAATGACCGAGCTCAACAACTTCTTGGGCCTCGCCAAAGTCTATTGCCGGTTTGTGTTGGGGTTCTCTCATATTTCTTGGGACCTAAGCCAGGTGACCAAGGGTGGAGAAAAGTCCAAGTTTGTGTGGTCTACACCCCAACATAAAGAATTCAAGGATTTGAAATCCCACCTCTGCTCAACACTAGTCCTTATTCTGCCAGACTTGAAACAACCATTTGATATTGAGACAAATGCTTCATATTATGCTATAGATGAAGTCCTCACTCAACATGGGCATCTGATATCCTATCACAATGAAACTCTATCTGATACTGCTCACAGATACCCCACCTATGACAAAGATATGTACTCCATTGTGCAGACATGTCAATAATGGAAGCATTACATTCTAAGGGAGGAAACGATCATCCACACCGATCAAAGGCCTCTACAATTAATGCAAACACAAGGAAAATTACAAAATGAACGTCATCAGAAGTGGTCCATGTACATGCAACAATTCCACTTGAATATCATATACAAGAAGGGTAGCACCAACCATGTTGCATATTGCCTCAGTCGACCCCTGTTGGAAACACTAACCATAGTTCTCAACTCTTGTGGACATGAGACATCTGAATGGAAAAAATTATACAATAATGACTCTGACTTTGCTACTGCCTATCGAAAATTGAGTGCATGAAAAATAGTTCTAGACTTTCATCTTCAAGATGGATTTCTATGCCATTTGAGTCATCTCTGTGTTTCTTCAAGCGAGTGAGCAAAGATGATCTGGGAAGCTCATTATATCTGGGCATCGAGACATTTTGGTGTAGAGAAAGTAGTGGCAATACTATAAAAGTATTTTTATTGGACGAAGCTTCGACAAGATATTCACAAGTACATTAGATCCTGCACTACCTGCGCCATTTCCAAGCTCTCCATCAAGAACTAGAGGCTATACACCTCTCTACCTACTCTGGATAGGCCTTGGGAGTTCATATCCATGGACTACATGTCCGGTCTACATTCAACCAAGCATGGGAATGACTTTGTCTTCGTGGTTGTTGATCGATTCTTTAAGATGGAAGTTTTGGCACCCTACAAGAAGAGCATCACAACTGAGGCCACTGCCAAAGTCTTCTTTACACATGTTTGGGTTCATTTTATTCTTCCACGCACTATTATTTTTGATTGAGATAGTAGGTTTGTGAAATTTTTTTGGTCCAGCCTATGGTCGATGATGGACACAAAGCTAACCAAGTCATCTGCCTTCCACCCACCGACTAATGGACAAACAAAGGTAGTCAAAAATATGATTGTCCATATCACGAGGATGTATAATTCCAAATATCCATGCGCATTGGATGAAAGAGTTCCTTATGTTCAACATAGATACAACAAAGCCCTCCAAAACTCTATTGGCCACAACCCTTTTCAGGTGTGCTTGGGGTTCCAACCATTAGCCCCCATTGACGTAGCTTTGCCTATTGTAGCTACATAGGAAGATTCCTCCCATGATCAGACCAAGGATGATCGGGCAACCAAATTTTTTTGAGCACATCCAACACATCCAACAACAAGTTCATGATATTGTGCAGAAATCCAATGTCAAGTGCATGTAGCGCCACGATCAACATCGAGTACCACACAAGTTTCAGGTGGGAGATAAGGTGTGGTTTCACTTGTAGAAATATCACCTCAAAAGACACCATAGGAAACTATGCCCACTCCGATACAAGCCTTACACCGTCACCAAGGCGGTGTGATCCAGGTGGATATTGGTGGTCACCCACCTATTCCAATTGGCTACCCTTGTCTGTTTTTGTTCAACATGTTCTTCTGTACTTCTCTGTAATTGTGGGTTATACACTTCTGGGGTTGTTTGAAGCCCCACACATCCTCCAGGTGGATACTCGTGGCCTCTCGCCTAATCCAATTGGCTTATTTTGTATTTTTTCATGTCAACACATCTTGTTGTACTTCCAAGGCTGTTTTGGGCCCTTAAACATTATTTGTTTTGGATCTCCATAGTTAAACTGTAGACAAAGTTAGATTTTGACTACAAAATGTGTAGTTCTCTGAAAGATCATTCCAACGAGCTACCATGCGCCTAAAATGGAGGTCGTATGCAAAAGTTACGACCCTGGGAAGTTGAGGTACCAACTTACACTAAGTTACCCATAGGGGCCCACATGACTTTTGGCGTTTCACCTTCTAGGGTTAGGTTTTTGGATGTCTAGGGTTTTGGAATTCATGAGTAATATCAAAAAGGCCTCTAGAGCCTCATTGTAATATATTTTTTCCCAGACAGATGTGCATAGCAGCCACATCTCTTCTCAGAGATAGCTACCACCATTCGAGCAAGTGTTTTAGTTCTGCAGTTTTACAGTTTCAACCTATTTCATTATTCAATAGAAGATATTGTTCACTGGATATCAGTGTTATTATTCATATCTCTGTGTTTATTGTATTTAGTTTGATAATCAGTTTGTTCCGCTCCTAAATCTGGATCAGTGGTATCAGAGCGGTCTGCTCTTCATTTATTTTTCTTCGTGCATGTTCCCGACAAGATCTGGGTACAATAAGTTGGGACTCGAACCAATCAAGCCATTGCAAGATCGGCTGCGCTGAGCCCAACAACAACCCATGGGGGATGAAAATAAATATTATGGAGCAGAAGATCCTATTAAAATGTGTCTCGAGGAAGCCCTCATGTGACAAAGGAACGAAATGACGAAAAACTTCGCGCAGATCCTTCAACAACTTCCCACAGGAGAAACATCTTCATCAAGTGGCCATGCAAACCCCTTCAAGGTACATGTAAATTTTGATATTCCATTATTTGAAGGATTGATATATGCAGATGCTGTAGATAAATGGTTGAATCTGCTTGAAGGGTATTTTTCGGTACACAATTTTTTCGATAGGGAAAAAATCACTGTTTCACTCCTCAAGGCCATTCCCCATGTTAAAGACTAGTGGGATACTTACTTTGAACAAAGGGCTGTAGAGGAATCTGCAATGGTTGTGGTGGCCCCTACATGGGATTCCTTCCGGGACGCTGTTAAAGAACAATACTGCCATGTTGGAAGCTACGAGGAATAGTACACCAAATGGACCACCCTATGTCAAGAAAGGGACTAGACAATACTAGATTTCACCAATATTTTCCATACCGTATGCACCAAGTTGGGTATGAAAGACTCTGAGCATAATTTGGTACTAAAATACCGCTACTGTTTGCATAGATACAATCAAATAGAAATGGATTTTCTGGACATCACCTCATTGGGCACAACTTATAGATACGCGGTCAAGATCGAGAATAAATTCAAGTAGAAAAGGCGAGAGTTTGGATCTGCAAACCCCTTACAACTGAAGCAAGGTAAATGCGACACCAACCCACCCAACAAGGGACCAAGCCGAGATGGCCACCCTCAGGACAACTAGTCCAAGCCACAACATAAGAAGGGAAATGAAAAGATGAAGAAGGACATGGGAAAATGGTGTCCCATAAAAGCCCTTGGCACAACATCGAAGAATGCCACCCCAAGCAGTCACTCATGGTTGAACTGAAGGATTTTGAGTCAGAGGCCTATTTTGATTCCAAATCAAATCCTGAAGGAGGGAAGTGGATTATCGATGCTGAACCAATTGCCACTGTCGCTACCACCAAAGTCCGACCAAGTGAACCAGAAGAACCAGAGGAAGGAGAATGCCTCTTTCACTCGCAAATGTGGGTAAAGGGGGCTCCACTTCATTTCATTGTCGATAGCGAGAGTTAGGAGAACCCAATTTCATCCGAGGTCGTCAAGCAACTAGACCTGCCAATGACACTACACCCACAACCCTTCACCATCGACTGACTTCATCGAGGAAGAGATCTTCGTGTCATCCAAAAGCGTCATCTGCCTTATGACATCAATCCTTTCAAAGATGAGGTACTGTGTGATATTTCTCCCCTTGACGTTTGTGATTTTCTTTTAGGACAACCATATTTGTAGAAGCATCATGCTATGTATGAGTCTAAACCCCGCAGTGTTATTATTACTTTGGGTAGACAATTGTACAAGATACTAGAGCTAGCACCGCCTACTGCTATTTCTTTAATATCTACTAAGCAATGCAGTAAGGTCAACTCATAGACCGGGAAGTTCGTCTTCTTTGTGATCCGTGCTCACAGTAAGCATAAGGTTGCCGCCACATCCATGGCCTCTACATAGAACCTCTCTTTGCAGGAGAAGTAAGTGGACTAGATCATGGAAGAATATAGAGACATATTCTCCTCACCTAGGGGGGTACCAACACACTGCAAAGTCAAGCATCCAATTGATCTAACCCCCGGTGCACCTCTACCTAATGGACCAGTCTATCGTCACTTGCTGATGGAAAATGACAAAATCAGGTGATAGATCCAAAAGGTGCTTCAAAAGGGGCACATCAGACCCAACTCCTCCCCTTGCGGAAGCCCGATTGTACTGGTGCAGAAGAAGGATGGGACGTAGTGACTCTGCATTGATTACAAAGTCTTAAACAAAATCACAGTCATGAATTGGTACCCCATTCCTAGGATTGATGACGTTCTTGATCAATTGAAGGGGGAAAACTTCTTCAACAAGATTGACCTAAAGTCTGAATACCACCAGGTTCCCATTGAACTAACTGATGTATGGAAGACAACCTTCAAATCTAAAGAAGGTCTCTTCGAATGGCTAGTCATGCCCTTTGGCTTAACAAATGCACCAACCACTTTCATGAGGTTGATGGATGATGTATTGAGACCCTTCACCAACTCTTTTGTGGTGATATATTTGGATGACATCCTCATATTCAACAGAACGTGGGAGGAGCACATGTGACATATTCAACAGGTTTTGAGCACTCTGCGATAACAAAATCTATATGCCAACTTGGAAAAATGCTCTTTTGGCATGAACAAGGTCTAATACTTGGGCTACATTGTTGATGAGCATGGGGTACATGTTGATCCAATTAAGATCCAATTCATCCGTGACTGGCCAACCGCGAACAAACTGACCGAGCTTCAAAGCTTCTTGGGACTAGCCAACTTCTACTGATGGTTTGTGTTGGGATTCTGCCATATTGCATGGGCCCTAAGCTAGGTGACCAAGGGTGGTGGTAATGCCAAGTTTGTGTGGGGGAAGGAACATCAACGAACATTCGATGATTTGAAGCATCTCTTGTGCTCAACTCCAGTACTCTCCTTGCTTGATCTACAACAACCGTTCGAGATTGAGACTGATGCATCTGACTATGTTGTGGGCGCAGTTCTCACTCAACATGGGAATCTGATGGCATACCATAGTGAGACACTCTCCGATACTCTCTGGAAATACCCCACCTATAACAAGGAAATGTATTCCATTGTACAAGACTGTCGTTAATGGAAACATTACATTCTGGGAAAAGAGACGATCATACACACTGATCGTAAGCCTCTGTAGTTCATACAAACACAGGGGAAATTGCAGAACAACCGCCATCAGAAGTGGTCCACCTATCTGCAGTAATTCCATCTCAACATCAAGTATAAGAATGTATCTCAAACCGTGTCACTAACTGCCTCAATCAGCCTCCTGTGGCTGCACTCACCACTGTTCTCCATTCCTGTGGACATGAAGCATCTGAGTGGTCCCAACTTTATTAGCAAGATCCAGACTTCGCCATCACCTATCAACTCTTGGGTATAGGCACGTCTGTCACCGATTTTCACATTCAGTATAGACTCTCATGCCACCTGGGCGATCTCTGTGTTCCTATAAGAAATCATGCAAAGATGATTTGGGAAACCCACTACAGTCGGGTGGCAGGACATTTTGGCGTTGAGAAAACTGTGGCCGTTCTTCAGAAATATTTTTATTGGCCAAAACTTTGACAAGACGTCAACAAGCATATCAGATATTGCACCACCTATGCCATTTCCAAGCCAACCATCAAGAAGTAAGGCTTATACACCCCTCTTCCTATTACCGAGAAGCCTTGGGAATCCATATCAATGGATTACATGTCCGGCCTGCCGTCCATCAAGTAAGGAAATGACTGTGTATTTATGGCCGTTGATTGGTTTTCGAAGATGGCCATCCTCACAGCCTGCAATAAGAATATCATAGTGGGAGATACTACTGAGCTCTTCTTCGAACGAGTGTGGGTCCACTTTGGGATACCACATACCATCATTTCCAACCCAGACAACAGGTTCCTAAACACATTTTGGTCGAGTATTTGGTCACTGTTGGACACCAAGCTCACAAAATCCACTGCTTTCCACCCCCAAACCGATGGCCAAATATAGGTCGTCAATCGGATGATTGTGCACATCCTGCACATGTAATTCTAAGCATATACATACATGGGACGAGAGTCTCCCCTATGTTCAACATAGTTACAACAGGGCTCTCCATAGCTCCACCGACCATAGCCCATTTCAGGTGGGTCTGGGATTCCAACCATTGGGACCCATTGATGTTGCACTTCCTCTTGCCACGGCACAAACATAATCTTCCTATGATCAGTTTGCGATTGACAAAGCCACCAGATTCATTGAGTGGATTCAGCACATCTGCCAACAGGTCTAGGATATTTTGTAGAAATCCAATGCTAAGTACAAGCAACGCCATGATCAACACAGGGTACCACACCAATTTCAGATTGGTGACAAAGTCTAGTTACATTTGCAGAAGGAGTGTCTCACAGGGCCCCATCGGAAGCTTCACCCACTTCACTATGGGCCTTACACTATCACCAAGGATGTGGTTAACAATGCTTTTGAGATCAACACTCCACCCTTCCTTGGCCTCCATCCAGTGTTCAATGTGGACCTCCTTCAACCATATTTTCAACCATTATTGGACACCTCAGAGATCACAGAACCACTGACACCAACATAGGTCAACCTTGACTGCATGGAACAAGCATCCACTGATCAGATAGTGGACACACAGGTCAAGGGAACTCGCCAACAGAGGATCCATCTTTATTGGGTTGTCAAGGTAGGGCAACTCCTACACCAAGGCAAGTGGCTCACCGGGGGCCAAATCCAACAAAAGTTTCCTCACCTATTGGGGGAACTCAACGCAATGGATACCATTGCTTCCTAAGGGGGGAGGATTGATCCATGTAGATATTGGTGGCACCCACCTATTCCAAATGGCACCTCTTGTTCATTTTTGTTCAACACGTTCTTCTATACTTCTTTGTAATTGTGGGTTCTACACTTTTGGGGATGTCTGAAGCCCCACACATCCTCCAAGTGGATACTGGTAGCCTCTCACCTAATCCAACAGGATTATTTTTTATGTTTTCACATCAACACATCTTGCTATACTTCCAGGGCCGTTTTGGGGCCCTAAACATTGTATTTTTGGATCGCCACAGTCAAACTATAGTAAAAGTCAGAGTTTGACGACATAATGTGTAGTTCTCTGAAAGACCTTTCCCACGGGCTATCATGCGCCAAAAACAAAGTTCGCATGCAAAAGTTACGACCCTGGGAAGTTGAGGTACCAACTCACACCAACTTACCCATAGGGGCCCACATGACTTTTGGCGTTTCACCTTCTAGGGTTAGGTTTTTGGATGTCTAGGGTTTTGGCATTCATGAGTAATATCAAAAAGGCCTCTAGAGCCTCATTGTAATCCATTTCTGCTCAGATGGATGCACGTAGCAACCACATCTCTTCTCAGAGATAACTACCACCATTCGAGCAAGTGTTTCAATTCTGTAGTTTTACAGTTTCAACCTATTTCATTATTCAATAAAATATATTGTTCACTGGATATCTGTGTTATTCTTCATATCTTTGTGTTTATTGTGTTCAGTCTGTTAATCAGTTCGTTTCGCTCCTAAATCTGGATCATGGTGGGTGAGAATGCTTTTGAATTAAGTATTCCTCCTTTCCTTGGCTTGCACCTGATATTTAATGTGGAATTGCTTCGACCATATTTTCCACCTCTCCTAGACACTTCAAACGTGACCGAGCAGTTAGCCCCTACAAAACTCAATTTTGACTGCATTGAACATGTGACAATTGATCGGATCATGGAAACCAAGACAAAGGACACCTGCTATCAGATCATCCAACTCTATCGGGTTGTCAAAGTAGGGCAACTTCTTCATTAGGGAAAGTGGCTCACCAGGAATCATATTCAACATAAGTTTCCCCATCTGATGGAGGAACTTGACACAATGGAGACCAATACTTCCTAAGGGAGGAGGAATGATCCAGGTGTAAATTTGTGTCCACCCACCTATTCCACTGGCTCAAAGCATAATTCTCCATTTTGGCAGTTTTTCTACACTTTTTTGGGTCCTGAACTTCCAGGGCCATTTTGAGGCCTTAAACAACGGTTTTTGGGCACGACAGTGCCCAAAGTAGGGCAAGAGGCATAGTTTGGTCCAAATGGAATGTGTACTCCTCATCTATACCTTTTCTATGCGGTATAGATCACACAAAATGGAGAATGTATGGAAAAGTTACGCCCTCGAAAAGTTGACGTATCAACTACCCCCATTAAGGCCCACAAACCTTTTGTCATTTCATCTCCCGGGGTTAGGATGTTGTATGGTTAGGGTGTTGGTTGTGGAGCCTGATTATCAACTCAAAGGTCTTGTTTTTTTCAGCCATGTTTATACCCCATGAAGTATTTACACCCCAGAAGTATGTACACTCTTCCACGCGGGGGAGTGCAAAGGGGGGGTACCCCCTCTGCGGGGTCCGGGGGGGCTATCCCTCCGGCTGGGGGCAAGCGGGGGTTCTGGGGAGAAGCCCCCGAAGGAAAAATTGCCTTGTAAAAGTATATTGTAATTTGATTGTAAATCTGGACTGTTCATTATAAGGTCGCAGATCTAACGGTAGAGATTATGTTAGGGTTTTTTGCCCTAGAAGGCAACCCTCTTTTATGAGGGAAATGTATTGCGGCTATGTATGATGGCGAATATTATATTATGAGATAGGAGACTGTGAGAGAAAGAAGAGGAAGTTACAATGGGTTTTGTTGTAGGTTGTATCCCTTCATATGCTGGATAATAATAAAGGAAGGACCTGACAATTTCTTTGGTGGACGTAGCCCACACTGGGTGAACCACGTAAATATGTGTCTCTATTGTATTGTGTATCTTCTGTGTTTTGTTTCCGCATTTGTTTTATTTTATTGCTCCGCTGTCCTCTTTTTCTAACAACTGGTATCAGAGTGAAAGGTAACTCGCAGGAAAAGAGGGTTCCTGGTTCGAGTGGGAGCAATGTCGGAAGATGGAAAGTTTAGGGTTGAGAAATTTAACGGCCAAAACTACCAGTTATGGAAGATGCAGATGGAAGAGTATTTATATCAGAAGGATCTATTCCTACCATTGGGCAGAATAACAAAGAAGCCAATGGCTATGAAGGATGAAGAATGGGAGATTCTTGACAGAAAGGCTCTAGGAACGATACGACTGAGCCTGGCAGCGTCGGTGGCTTTCAATATTTCGAAAGAAAAGACAACGAAGGGTTTGATGGACGCATTGGCCAAATTGTATGAAAAACCCTCGACGTCCAATAAGGTATTTCTAATGAAGAAATTATTTAATATGAAGATGTCGGAAGGTGGGTCTATTGCAGATCATTTAAATGATTTTAATACGGTTACTAATCAACTAAGTTCTGTAAAAGTGGACTTTGATGATGAGGTAAGGGCTCTTCTAATCTTGTGCTCATTGCTAGAAAGATGGAACGGCTTGGTCATGGCTATAAGTAACTTTGTCTCTGGTTCAAATACTTTAAAATTTGATGATGTTGTTGGTGTTATCCTTAGTGAGGAAATGCAACGGAAAAACACATGTGAGACATCAGGAAATGCGTTGAACATGGAGAACAGGGGAAGACAAAAGGATAGAGGAAGGGGTTTCGGGAACCGTGGGAATTATAGGAAGGGCAGATCTAAATCCAGACTTGGAAAGATAGAGTGCTGGAATTGTGGGAAGAAAGGACATCTGAAGAAAGACTGCAGAGCTCCAAAGGAACAAAGAGATGGACAACATGAGAGAAATCAATAAGCAAATGTAACCGGTGATGTGTTACAAGATGCTTTGATTCTTTCTATAAATAATATTTCTGAGTCTTGGGTAGTAGATTCAGGGGTTTCATTTCATGCCACACCCCATAGGAAACATTTTCTAGATTATGTTCAAGGTGATTTTGGACAGGTTCATTTGGGTGATGATGCACCATGCAAAGTTGTTGAAATGGGAAAGGTAAAAATAAAGCAACGCAATGGAAACCAATGGTTGTTGAAAGAGGTATGACATGTTCCAGATTTAATGAAAAATCTAATTTCAACAGGGCAGTTGGCAAGTGAAGGTTGTATATCCATA
>ML797400.1:388911-431952 GCA_009831015.1 Picea engelmannii
ATATTGCACATGCAGTGGGAGTTGTGAGAAGGTATATGAACAATCTAGGTAAAGAACATTGGGAGGCAGTAAAGTGGATTCTCAGGTATTTGAGAGGTACTACTACTACTCATGCATTATGTTTTGGAGGTTCAGACACTTTTCTACAGGGATATGTTGATTCAGATATGGCAGGTGATAAAGATAGCAGGAGGAGTACCACAGGGTATGTGTTTACTATAGGTGGAACAACACTAAGTTGGATTTCAAAACTGCAAAAGGTTGTTTCACTTTCAACAACAGAGGCAGAGTATGTTGCTGCTACAGAGGCTAGTAAAGATGATTTGGTTACAGAGGTTTATGGAGGAATTGGGAAAGAAGCAAGAGAATAGCTGGTTGTACTTTGACAGTGAGAGTGCCATTCATCTTGCAAAGAACTCAGCCTTCCATTCGAAGACTAAGAATATATAGTTGAGGTACCACTTCATACAATCCGCCTTGGAAGATGGACATTTGAAGTTGGAAAAGATACACACTAGCCAAAATCCTGCAGATATGTTAACAAAGGGAGTAACCAGAGAGAAACTGAGTTCTTGCTCAGTTTCAGTTGGTCTTCAAGAATGAAGATGAAGATGAGAAATTTTCTAGGTCCAAGAAGGTTCAGAGTCCAGCATATACAACAACAGTGGAGTTGTTGAGATCAATCTCCAAGTGGGAGATTGTTGGTTGTGGAGCCTGATTATCTTCCTAACTCAGAGGTCTTGTGTTTCTCAGTCGTGTTTATACCCCATGAAGTATTTACACCCCAGAAGTATGTACACTCTTCCACGTGGGGGAGTGCAGAGGGGGGTTACCCCCTCTGCGGGGTCTGGGGGGGCTATCCCCCTGGCTGAGGGGTTTGGGGGCAAGTGGGCACCCTGTGGGGGTTCGGGGGCGAAGCCCCCAAAGGAAAAATTGCCTTGTAAAAGTATATTGTAATTTCATTGTAAATCTAGACTGTTCATTATAAGGTCGTAGATCTAATGGTAGAGATTATGTTAGGGTTTTTTGCTCTAGAAGGCAACCCTCTTTTATGAGGGAAATGTATTGTGGCTATGTATGATGGTGAATATTGTATTATGAGATAGGAGACTGTGAGAGAAAGAAGAGGAAGTTACAATGGGTTTTGTTGTAGGTTGTATCCCTTCATATGCTAGATAATAATAAAGGAAGGACCTGGCAATTTCTTTGGTGGACGTAGCCCACACTGGGTGAACCACGCAAATTTGTGTCTCTATTGTATTGTGTATATTCTGTGTTTTGTTTCCGCATTTGTTTTATTTTATTGCTCCACTGTCTTGTTTTTCTAACATAGGGTTTTCTCAGTTATGCTTTATGTTAAAAAGTCCTTTGGAGCCTCATTGTAATCAACTTCTTGCGAATGAGCGTAGCTGACAAATCTCTTCTCGAAGATAAGCTACCACCATTCTAACTAGCTTGTGTGATTTTGCATTTTACAGTCTTTTGTATTTTTCAGATAGTCATTAATAGAATCCGAGTTTCACTGTGTTACTATGTTCTGTGCCACATCTCTGTGTATTTCCTTGTTATATCTCTGTTATATTTTTTCTTTCACATCATTCTCAAAATAATCTAGATCAATTGATCATCATTCATCGCTTGAACTGTTGTCATTGCTTGAGCTGCTTGGCTGCCTCATTTCTTCATCACTTACGAGAGATATTGTAATTAGGTTATTTTCAATGTTTTGTTGGCTAGTTTGATTTTGTTCTACATCTTCACGTCCCATCTACAAACATAGAAATAAAATGTAAGGAATATATCTCCATTTATAGTATAATATATGTGATTGTGTAAAATGACAAGTGTATCATAGTAGCAAGTGACTCATAAACAACACGCATTCTTTCTAAGTTGTGCTTCATATTGTCTCTCAACATATTTTTTGGTGGCTCCACTCCATACCTTATTTGCTCTGAGTTTTATATGCCACGACAATCTATAAATATAACTAAGTGTCTTGTTGTTCCATCATTTATGAAATAGGGGATGTAAAACAACATAACTACTTACAAATTGCTCAATTAATCATTGATACTTGTTGAAGGGGCTAGTTGGCCCTGCTGACTAGACCCATCAATCGACTAGCCAAGTCGACTGCAATAGTCAGTTATGAAGTTGGTCGATTAGTCAGTTAGATTTGATCGACCAAAAAATTAAAGAATGTAACTGACTTGTAATTGTATATCACACATATATACGCACTATCATGTAATGGAAAGATATAAGAGGTTGTTCTAGACTAATATATAATAAAAGCTATTGATGGTTCTCCCGTATTTGTGTATGTTCTTTTATATGTCTATGTGCTCTTGTATATAGTGTTGTAGTGTGTAATGCTTTGTGTAAGTATCTGCTGGCAACCTTCTCATACTTTCTGTTAGATTACAACATTGGTTCCGTTGTCGATAGTTATGAACTTGGGCATGCACAACAAAATGCACATAGATGCTAAATTTGGAAGACATACATGAATGGTGGGAGCATAAGATTATCAATTAAAAAACTATGCAAGAAGAAATTGAATGAACCTCGCTGAAGCACGTGCTCAATTATTCTCAGAAACTCAAGAACGATTTCTGGAAGCCATTCCAGAAGCATTGTTCACATAACTTAATCAACTTAATGCGCAGACCCACTTCCGATGAGCAATTGATGAAAAATATCATAAATGGAGGAAGAACAAACTTAAATGAGTGGGTCGAAAGGATTGTCGAAGAGTACATCGAAGATTAAGCAGTTGAAGATAGAGAGTCAGTTCATACCATCAAGAACAAATTCTATACAAAATCACACGACAGATTCCTTTGCACCCTCCCTTCCTTTCTACACAAATTCCTCTTAGACAAAGGAGTCGACGACATTGTCGAGTACAGATCACCCTTGAAAGATCCCCGTCCAAACTCCAACTAGAGAAAGAGACAATAAGAGTGGGAAGTGTTCTTGGAAGCTAACTGTAAAGACGCCAAAGAATCTTGGGAACACTTTTTAAATAAATGAGCATATAAAAAATGACAATGGACACCGTCTCCACGAGTAACTCAGATTAGTGTCGGGGGGTTGGATGATCTGTGTGATGAGATAAGTCGAAGTCGAAATTAAAGACAAAAGTTGAATTCAAGTCGAACCACACCCAAGTCTAAAATGTCATAAGTTGAGAGAAATAAAACTAATTCAAATGAGAAATCTACACGTCGAACGCAGATTCGTAAACCAATAGCTGATATTAAAAAAATAGAGCAGGATAAATGGAAAAAGAAACAATAAGAGGTGCGAAATGAGAGGGATCTCCAAAAATTCATAGAAAACCTACCCAGGTGCGGTAGATCACTGGAGCAACCCTTGAGAGCACCCCAACGGCTCCTGGGAGGAGTGTAAGCTTGTAATTAAGTATGGCAGCCGATGGCACCCAACAAGCCAATGACCAAGTTGACATGGAGAGCGATGATTCAGGACCTACAATTCATCTCTCTCCTGTCAGAAGTCCTAGTGCGTGTATTACAGACTTCCTCCGACAAAGGCTTCACATAGATACACAATCACATCGAGTGTGGTATCAAACTCATAACACTGGTCAAATAAGAGATATAATGCTAATTGAAGCATAATAAAAAGGTGAAAAATGACCAAAATATATACTTCTTCATGTATGGGATCTCACAGACATCGCCCCCTTGTTGAATCTACTTTTAGAAGGTTCTGATTCAATAGATAGTGAAAATGAACCGTCACAACCCTGCAGACAATGATTCATCGAATATTTAGATAAAGCTTGTCAAATAGACGCTCAAATCCCAAGTGACAAACACACAGAATTAGTAATTGAAGTAGTGAAGTTGGAAACCCAGAACACGACTCAATAAAGTAATCCGACCTCTCATACGACCTCGACACAAACCCTTACAATAGCTCCATTTTCAAAGAAGTCTTAGAAAGAAAACATGGGTCTAAATCATATCCTAATTTATGAAGGTGATGAAGACCTTAAGCGACATTGGTTCATCTGTGAGAAATATTGGTATGCAACCGACATGATTGATGAGGCCAAACAAATGGTACAGTTCAGAGTTTATGAATTATGAGTTATACATATAGTCAACAATGCTCGAAGGATGATATAAAGGAAAGATTCCCCAAGTTATTCAAAAATCAAGATAACAGTCACTTGGCGACACACAAACTCAACGAAATCAAGCAAAATCAGGGAGAAATAGTCCGAAAATATGACAAGAGTTTTAGATATGTACTAAGTCAAATCCCTTATGCAATCGACAAAAAGTTGCTGGTACAATGGTACGTAGTAGGATTACTACAAAAGATCATATTTCCCCTTTGAATGTACGATTTTCAGTCATGCGAAGAAATATTGAAAAAAGTACAGTGAATTGAAATGGAAGATGAAGGAATCCCATCTTCGACAATCACTGAAAAAAGACTAGAAGACAAGCTCATAGAGCTACAACAATCAATTAAAAACATGTTGATTGCACGCAATGAACTATGGTGTACTATTTTCTCAAATGAGGGTCACACAAAATATTACTACAAGTTCAGTGATTTCCTGGACCTAACAGTCAGACGCATCTGGATCGAAACATACTATGATATTTGCGAAGACTTAAAAAATCATGCAACAAGAGACTACTCACATAATCTAAGGAATGCACGCCCCAAGTGGTGCCATATATGCTAAGAAAATAATCATTTCACCTAGGAATGCCAACTGAATGGAAATAACATATCAAATATTCACTCAGTATATCATACACAGGTGGTAGATCAACATGTCGAGCAGGAAAATGAAAATGGATATAGAGGATGAGGTCAAGGTGGTTATCAAGGTCGAGGTAGAAGATGAGGAAATTTTGGTAGAGGACGTGGCATAGGACATTATTCTTGCTTCAATTGTTGGATATATGATCTTATACGCCCATATTGTCCCATTAAATACATAACTTATCTCAAATTTTGTAATATTTCTGGAGTAGGAGATCATTCCCTAGAGGACTGTCTGATTGTACTAGAAAAATTAATGAACAAAATAAATGTAAATATTTTGCGCATAGTGCCAAAACAAGAGATTATGAATTCGAAGAACCTTCATGTAGTAACATGTTCAATAGATGGTGAATATATTTATCCAGAGCCAACAAGTCGACAAAGGAGAGACCGACAAATATGCCCCGATCTAGATGAACAGGACAAACTGATGCGGGAAGCGATCAAAATTTTCAAGAATATCGATCAGGATAAAACAAACATGGGAGAACATGCAAATATTTATGATACAACATTAGACGAAGTTCTACAGGTGCTAAAAGAAAATCAGTCCATCGACAACTTGATCGACCTACTGAGTATTCTAAGAGAATATAAAGAAGACCAAAGATATGTTAAAAGTCCGCGCCAACTATCTCAAGAAAGACATACCAACAACTTCGACCCACAAGTCGACCTTGAAATCGACGAACACATGATCACAAAAGTTGTAGTTGATTTTGGATCTCAAGCAAACATACTTCCAAGGGAAACATGGATTTCACAAAGAAAAACACTGGTACAACCAACCATGAATTTACTGAAGCTAGCAGATCAAAGGTTCATTGAACCAATCTTTACCCTTAAGAGCGTAATAACATGCATAATGGGAATACTGACGAGAATCAATTTTGGAGTAATCAACTTGGTCGAAGGCATCCCTACCTATCCTGCATTAGTCGGTAGACCTTAGGGAAGAAACATGCGAGCCACAATCTCTCTTGAAAGAGATAGAATCAAACTTAAAAGGAATGGAAGAAAAATTATAGTCCCATTGGATCTAAACGACGTAAAACCTTAGGTCGAAACATGGGATGAAGCTCAAGAAGTCAAACACTTATATCAAGTGATAAATGAGCAAAGAGACAATGTCGAGCCAAACAATAAAGGATAAATCCTAGTTGGATTTCCATTATCAATAAGACAAAATTCAGATACAGAATTGTACAACTGGAAAATGGAGTATTATGAAGCTCAAGCAAAAGAATGATGGTCGATAGAAGCCATATCGATAGCAAGATCCAAATAATGCTTCTTAGTACAAGCTGCACCAATTGTGGCTGAAAGAAAGTTAATGCAAACATTGACACTTATTCCGATTCATACAAATGAAAGGCATCCCCTGTGGTTTAGTAAAAGGAACTCTCTGCTGGTACATATCGACAAAGTGTCCAAGTTGGTCGGAGATCATGGGATAATTCAAAGTCTAGTCAAGTCTTTCATGGGTCAAGCCACCCGATGGTGGGAAACACATGCACCTTGACTACGAACATGGAACGCTGCCAATTTATATTTTGTCGAAAGATTTGGGGGTAAACAATTATCAATAAAGCTGGACATCCCGACTTTCAAACTTTGATTCAACCCAGTAGCTCACATCCAACAATGTGAGAAGGAATGGAAAAAATCCGGATACCGAGATGAGAAAGTATGTCCACACATGTTTTTGAACACATTATACAACATACCACATAAATGGTATAAGATTGAAGAAGATTTTGGACCTACATTCCACTGTAACACAATCATAAGTAACTTTGTTAAAGACTTCGAATTCAAATCAGAGTAGTAAAAGGAATCAAAATATTTTTAGGAAAATCAAGTCTTCAGTGGAAAAAAGGAAAAAACAAACCAAAAGAAAAGCTAAGTAAGATTAAGGAAAATAATGTAACTAATAAGTTGGTTATTATAATTAGAGAAACCGTTCGACAAGTACAAGATATACATTCAATGCAGAACATCAAAGCATTCAATTGTGTAAAAATGAGAAGAGAGCAAAGCTGCTGGCTAAAGAATAGAGGTGAAATGCAGAAAACCAGACCAAATTCACATCAAGACCCACGACATTATCTAAATAAGCATAGGAGTCGATCCAGTGAAAGAACAATGCATCATTCGGTAAAGCAGGAAGATTACAAATGCGAATTTCAAAGAACAAGCAAGTGGGTAAAATATCAAACAAATAACCTAGAACCTCCCAAGCATCACAAGCATGTTCTTGAAAGACCAAGTATTAGCTAGATTGACAGGGAAAAAGAATCCAACATAATCATATATCATAATCGAAGAACTCTGATTGAAAAGAAAGATCGACTCCACTGCGAGCATCAACTCAGAAATGACCAAATAGAGTACATAACCCAAGAAAGTGAAGTCAACTCGACCAAACTACATGAAGGAGTTAATGAAAATAATACCACATGGGAAAACCTCGCTCGTTTAGACGTCACCATCGTCGTAGTCACCTCACACGAGAAAGAAATTAAATTCTACATCATGGTCGAGACGTGTGAATTAATGACGTCGTTGGATGAATTAAAAACCCCTCTCCATCTTCCGCCTATAAATTTGAACGAGGCCTACGATTTTGCTTCATTATTATTTACACCAGAGCACACATGCAAGCAAAACACCAAACCTAAATCCACACACTTGACTCAATAACTATCACATACCATCATGGCTCAACAAGAAATCTCAGGAATGCCTAGAATGATGGGACAAGTAGAAGATTTTGATAAACCAAGCACAACTGAGCTCGAATTACAACTCCAAAGTATCTGCACAACAAGAATGGAAGAAATTGACTAGTCGTGGCATTAACAAAAGTTCATTGCCTAGGGAAAGGAAGCTAGAGAATGGGAAGAGGAAACAAATTTCCTCGAACATGCAGGAATTTGCCACATCTTGGGTGCACAATAAGTCACTGAATTCAATGTTTGGAAAGAAGAGGCCACTAATTTTTTTATCATTCAGTACCATAATGGATATCTATGGTTAAACTATCTAGTCAGAATCACTAGAGGATTAATCCATAGGATAAATGGATTACCACATGGGGGTGTACCTCTACCCAAAACCTCAAATGCCAATGACTAGATCTAGGCCCTTGCATGCGGGACAAAGACCGAGAATTCTAAAGGGATGCTCATAAAAAAAGTCACCAACCCCCTGCTAAATGGACCTCTATAATAGTTTCATTATGTTTCACTGTTGTGGGTCGCACCTCAGATGTTAAACTCACAATGCTGGAACCGATTGGAAGAATCTTGGAGTCGGGAGCCCAATTTGACTGGGCAGAGCACCTTGCCAATATGATACAAAGTAATTGCAAAGAGTGCCAAGAAAATGGCACGGCCATTAGATTCCCATCCTTGCTAATTTGAATAGACACGAGCCAAGTAGGGCTAGTCGAGGAACTTGCATTTACATCAAAACAGACCCCGACCATGAACAATTATGCTGCCTTTGCACTGAGAGCCGTTAGGTCATCAGAATCTCTGTCCACTAATGTAATGTTCAAGTGTTGGGTAAATCATGTAAATAATATCTCCCATAAATGGCGGGTATAAAAAAAGGTTCAATGAGCCCTATCACAAAGTTCTTACATACAACTAAGCCTCGACCATACTAAACTTTGGTGTAGTGTCAGTGGAGGTCTAGATACTGAGGAGCTGGAATATCAGCCGACGAAGCTCCAAATATTCCAGGAGCTTGAAAAATAAATGGAGTTTCAGACATAGATTCATCCAGATGTATTAAGCGATAATTCCACCATCCTCACACCATTGACCGATGGGGAATAGGAGGAAGAAGGGGAAGCATCCCTATACACTATTCAATTCGTCCAAAATCTCGACAATGCAATGATCTCTCCAACAAAACAGACTCCAAACAAGAAAAAACAACATGAGAAAGTACTCAGAGGCATGCAAGTCATTGACCCCCCCACATTACCAAAGTACATCAACATCACGTGGCAACAAACATTCAAATCAGATACAGATATTGACTTTAGTGACCCCTTAATGAAGGAAAAGTTATCTTCCTTCACAAATAGAATAGTTGAAAAAATGCAACAACAAGAAAAAGAACAAGCAGTGAATCAAAATATTTTGAAGTCAAGTGTTGGTCCCCAATTCAAATAAATTATGGCAGCCATGGATGCAATGAAGGCTGAAGAAAGAAAAACAAAAGAGGCTCTTGAAAAACAAGTAGAAACAAGAACACAAAAAAAGCAGAGGATGGAAGAACAACAAGAACAAAGAACAGGTCGGTTGATGCCATTTGCTCCACGTTGGTCGAAGATTATTCAACCCGACCCAAGCAAGAAACCTTTACCAAAGAAGCAACGCACAATTGACTTAATAAGAGGCTCACCTCCACCAAAGGCTAAACCAATCATTGAAGGAAAAATGGAAGCAAAAAATATAACATAATAGAAAAGGAAGTCCAGAAAAGGTCGTCGTTAGGTATCATCAGAAGAGACACTCTCTGAACCAAATTCTAATGGCAGTAACCAAGGAAGTGCAACACAAACAGGGTTAGATGATCAAAACTACACCATACGACCAAGTTCTGGGAAAAGAGAAGTTGTAATTGAAGAGGTTATAACCTTCCTATCTCGACCAAAAGTGGACCAACACAAACAAAAATATCCGTCCCCCTTGAATCACACCTCGTAGCAAGGATATCAAAGCAGATATTAGATGAAACATGTATGAAAACTTAGGGACTAGTTGACAGTAGAAACGATTATGCACAACCTACCCTTGTAAATACCATAGGATCAAATAAAACAAGCCTACCATCAGGAAACCCTCATAAGAATCAATCAGATCACCTAGAGCATAATACCAACACAGAACAAGCCAGCCTACAAGGCCAAGGAGAAAATTAGGGTACCCAGAATTTTGTTACTCAGAAGAAGGTCAAACAAAATGCAGTGAAAATTTACATCGATAGAGCCAATGACATCGGAACAGACAAGCAGAAAAACCACCTAGACAAGGGCAAGAAGAAGTGAAAGGATACAGATAGGAAGGGAATCGAAACAAAAATAATCACTCTTACAACAATCAACTTGATCGACATTCGACCCAACGACTGCATCAGATGAGAAGATAATGGAATCGTACGAGGAAGCATCTAAGGAAGCAATAACCAGAGGGAAGAAATCCACAAAAGATAATACCCGACTCATGGCTAGAAAAATCAAAGAAAAATAAGTATTAAAAGATGTCTCCCTAAGAGCAAAGGAAAAATTGGGCATTGAACAACAGACGGAAGGAGTCGATCCATTAATCACAATAAAACACTTGGTTGACATAGTCATCAACACCAGGGCAAACAATCAAGTAGAGATTCAATACTTGAGGCAGGAGAATAAGGATCCGAAGAGACAAAGAAACATGAAACTTTACTAGAAAAGAAGAATTTGATCCCAACATTGGGCACATATAGGGAGGATGACCAAGAGACATATAAACCACAATTGTAATAGATTTGGTATCTACTTTGTAGATGGATGGGAAAAGAGAAGTCATTACTACCCTTAAACAATTGAAGTGACCTTGTGTGTACTTGGACATTGTTGCTCTCATCTCACACAAGTGTTTGGATGTTCTAGTAGATATTGTTTTGGTTAATATTGATATGGCACTTTGGTTCATTATAACTCTTGCTTTATTTGACAAAATGAGATTTTTTGGTCAACTTTGAACTAAACATAGTTGATTTGGATTCCATCATTTCAAAAAGGGAGCATATGGAAGTGTTAGAATGTGTCTTTTCCATATTACCTATTGGATCCTTTACTAGAGTGAGAGGTATTATACCAAAAACTTTAGGTAGTTGGTCATTAAAATAATGAGATAGTGTGACACTTTGAGGGTTCACTTTCAACCCTTTGCATTAAGAACAACGACATACTCCTAGGGTGTCATAAAAGAGATCAAGTTCATAGTGAAGTACCATTGGCCTAGTATGGCTACTAGAAGATGGCGTGTTATAGTTGGCAAGGTAAAGTGGCTCTCCATTTTCCTCTACCATCTACCTATGATATCTTTCTCTATCTAATAACTTGTGACATTTTTGTACTAGTGTAATTTCCTACACATCCAAACTTGATCCCAAATTAGGATCTTGCAAAAGTCAATGCACAATTATTTAAATGCACATGCAAAGGTAGTGCATATTCAATCAAATAATCAAAATATAAATAAAATTTGGAGTTATTGCAAATGGAAAGGGATAAGTTGGTGAACTTGGAACAATATGGAATGAGGAATATGAAGAATTGACCATTTGATATGTAATGACCCCTCCGTTACGACATCAAAATAATTGAGTACATCAGTGGTATTTTTTTTTTTTGAAACAACTGTTAGGATAAGTGATAGGCGACAATAACATACATCAATCTTTTTCACATTCAAATCTCATCACATCACTACACAACAAGAATCCGAGTACAACATCACTCTTATTCAATATTAACCATATCACATCAAGATAACAACATATATCTACCCACCCAACTTATCCTCCAAGTTTAGGACCTCCAAGACACATAATCAATGCTCAAGTCCAGGATTCATCCGATTGATTTTGACCATTTACGATCTCAGGACTGGCGACTGTTCTGAAGAACAATGAGATGTCTAGTTCCCTTAACCACACTCATACTCAAAATTTCGTGATTAATTCAACAACAATAACCATCATAAATTCTTTAAACACAGAGTAGTTCACTATGCCTAAACAATCATTTAAGCAAAATCATGTGTACTTAGAAAGAAAATTTTATAACACTTATCATGAAGTATAACAAGAACTTCCTCTTAACGCACATGTGATGAATCCACACATAAGTTCTCAAGACATAAGGTACTAACTTTTCATGCAATACACATAAAAATCCTACCGGAAATAATCAATTTCGTTTTAAGTTAAACTCACAATTTCATTTACTTCATAATTTTAACACAATGTCAACAACAATTCTTAATTGGTAGAGTTGAGTCATGCTTCCAAAAATATAAAACACTATTATATGCATGCCTATCATGATTACCTAAACTCATTAAGTCTCACTCTATAATGTATCCTTTAATTTTTAACTTGAGATCTTTAAAGAGTATCCAAAGATATTTTCTTTTACTATAATAAAATATATCATAAGTTAATTTGATGCTTAAATCCTTGATCATCGTTTCTAAATGAGTATCACTCTCATTATTATTAGTTTTATAATAATATTAAATATTCCTTCTAAATGATAATCACTCCTCATCATTAAGAGTCTTAATAAAACCAAATCCCAAATGGATACACTCTAAGATTTAAGATTTTAATAGAGAAGATCTTCAATAAAACTTGATATAGTGGTTCACTCAACTTTTCTTTTAAAAGACAACTGTGCAAAACTAAGTCGAATTCCAGCTTGGCATATCCATTGACCGCAACCATGTAAGTTTTAAAGGCACAGGTTTGCAAGGTTAAAGGCAGTGACCCTTCAATTTTAATTACTAAGAAATACCAAAGATTTGGCAACGATCCAATACCATTTCAATTTCATGAATTGACAATTAAATGGGAAACAACAATAAGTATTAGTCCTAGAATTTACAAACATTTCAATAGTAATTATCGCCTAATAAAATTGATATTTCCAATTACTTATTACAATGATCATAAGGGTTTAAGTCCGATATCCCATTTTACGTTGTAGATACCCAAGGAGTTCAACTCAAGAATATGTTTCAATTTAAACCACAATGACTTTATCACAATACATTTGACAAGGGTAAAGTCCAAAACAAAGGTTACAACTTAAATTTCTGGCATACAAAAAATTGTAATAACTCAATGAAATTCAACTCCTTAGACTTATACAATAGACAACTACCCTATCCATTCTCTCAATCACCAAATTTTCACATAACTTATATGGCCATACAGTCTTCCTAAATTTGGGAACTAGAAATTGAATTTGCAGCGAACATGTGGAAATCACCAGATCGATTGAGTATTTGATCGACGACATTCAATAACTTTGAAATTGGTAATAGATTTTTAATTGCTAGTGAATCAAAAACTCTTGAGTTTCGGGTTGGAAACGAAAATGACAACGACATAGAACTCGAAAATTGGTTTTAATTACGCCGAAAGACGTATACCTATTGACAATGGGCAGATTTAATAGGGGTTTAGTGCTTAATAAGTTTTCTATGGACAGGATTAAATATGGCTGGAATATTCTTAGTAGTCACACAAAATAAATGGCTATGATTTCAATCATTAACTTCCTAGCTATTATAAAGACATCCGTTTATGTGTTTACTTTTTTACATTTACCTAATCATATTTAAAAATTACTTTGATAGCTGACTGATTGCCACCTAAGTGATTAACATAATATTAACACCAGATAAATGAAGCTCAACCGTTTATTTGTTAATCAATAATAAAATTTAATATATTCTTTTAAGGACTCTTTTCATCTTATCAGCCTTTCGACATTATCAGCCACAATTATGTGACTGTGCTAGTTTATTTGAAAGAAACAAATAACAAAGTATTCGCTGGTGCTGAAATGTAAAGAGATTTTGCAGCAATCAAATCGAAATTCAATTCTCCAAATTGTATTTTAGTTTTGCAGCGACCGACAATTCAAAATTTCGGAAATTTAAATAAATTACAACTACAAACTAGTTCTACATTTCGGAATTGTAATTAATTTTACATTGACCATGCAAAGATATAAATTCCAGATTTCCAATTTAAATTTAAAGTGACACATGGAATTCCAATTTTCAAATTTCAATTAAATTGACAGCGACTATACAAGGTTCTAATTCCCAGAGTTTTCAGAAACTATAACGAAATTCAAACTCAGGTTTTATAAATAAAATTTGCAACGATCCTCTGAAATTCTAAACTTTGGAAATCGTAAATAATTTTTATAATGACCAACTTTAATTCTGTATCTCCAAAACTTTACAGCGACCCAACGATTTCTAAACTTCATATTGTAATTTAAACTCTTGCAACAACCTACAAATTTCAAATTCCAAATGCAGATTAATCTTCGACGACCACATGAATTTCTAAATTCAGATTTGTAAAATGAATATGCAGAGAGTCTACGAACTTGTAAATTGATAGAACCTTCCAATAAATTTTTGCAAGACCACACTAAAATTAAATCCAGTAATGTCATTGAATTATACAGAGATTATATAAATTTAGTTCAGGGTTTGCAATTTAAATCTGATAGCGACCCTAACAATTTCGAAAGATTGACATGCATAATATTGACACCGAGCCAATAAATTCAGCGTCCTGGGTATATGAATTAATTGGGAAGCATTCATAACAATTTAACTCAAGGAATTTGCTAATTGATTTATGCGGTGCCTATACAAAAATTCAATTTTTCCGGAACTACAATTAATTTTGCGTCGACTAATACCAGTTCTAAATTATGGATTGACAGATAGAATTTTTAAGACATTAAGAAATTCTAAACTCAGAACTTACAAAATGTTGACACCGATTCATAAAAGTCAGAACCAGGGTCAGTAACTATTGATAAATGAAAAGATGAAATCAAAATTCTGGGTTGTAAATTTTTTTTGGCAGCATTCAAAGAGGCTCTCAAATTTCGATTCTGCCATTTAATTTGGCAGCGAACTACAAATTTTAATTTCAAAGGAAACTAAAAACTACGGTGATTAAAAACTAATTTCATACTCAGAAATTACAATAAAAATAATTATTTTCTTCAGAAATTCAAATGACTTGAAGGCATCCATATGAATTTCTAATTTCCAGAGCTGTATTTTAATTTGGCAGCGATCCAGTGAAAATTTGCAATCTGCTTTTGTAAATTAAATTGGCAGCCACGAATTAATTTCTGAATTTTTGTTTACAAAATAAAATGGCAGTGAACAAACTTAATTCTAATGACAAATTAATCTCATTACAATTACAAATGCAAATAAAATACAAGAATCGTTGAAGATGGAGAATGATGATATCCGTCATTGACTTGCGCTCCTTCCTTGCTCCCGCTTTCCAATCACAGAGACTTAACCGATACCTCCTAGTCAATGCTAGAGGTATTCTTCTTCCCCCTTAGCCCGCCGAGCCGTAAAGGGGCCACACACAAGAAACCAACAAACAATAGCTCCAATGCTTGCCTCGCAAGGTAAAGCTTCCACTCTTTCAAAAAGCTTCGTATCCCAACTCTCATAACTAAAACATAGTCAAAACAATTTTGGCAGCATAACCTTGCTAATAATAAGTGTGATTCATTTTCCTTCTTCACCATTTGTTTTATAGAAATTTTCTCATTGACGCATGTCCTCATGCGCAAATAACGAACTTTTTAGATTAAATTAATTATGATTATTCATCCTCACACTTGTCACACTCTCCCCAAGTTGCACAAGTAATTACCATTTTTATTTTATTTAAAAATCCGGTTTCTCTCACATTCCCCAATGTGTTCGTATTTTCACTCTTAGTTGTCCCTTTGTTCCCTAAATTTTCATTTAATGAGTGCCTCCTAACTAGATCTTAGTTAGAGTTGGATTATGAGTCTTCTTTTAGTTAGACTAGTGGTAGCTTGACTCTAGATACCATTCTGTGTGTATACCTATTCTTTCATATTTTATTTCTTTCTATTTTAAAAATCTCTTTTATTATTATCAAGCACACATGTGAGTTTTATCCAATCTTTAGATTTTTCTCACTTTTTCCTTAAATTGATTTATCTCAATTCTTTTAATTTATTTAATATGTTTATTTAGTCCCCTAACCAAACTTAGACTTAGGCTTAGACTTTTATTGAAATTTATAATTATTAGATTCACTGTTTAATTAATTATTTTAATCCAACAAGGTCTAACCATTTCAATGTTTTCTAGGCCACCTAGATTTATTGACTCAAGTTTTTACTTATGCGACGTGCCCTTCAAGACGCGCCTCCATTCTCCAAGGGTGCCACTCGCTTTTGACTGGTTTTGGAAGTTTGTTCGACCCTTGGAGTCAACACTCCACTCGGTCGACCTTGTGAGAGACTAAGGGTTTCTAAGGAATAAGGACTCCACCTTATTGCACACCCCTTAGAAATCTTCGAGAGCGACTGTCTCAGTCCGCCCTCATGACATCGTGGACCTCTCGAACTAGGTAATCATTAACCTATAGTTCCGACCACGGCGGGAGTGCTAGTAGGCTATGACAGGGACGCTGCCACACCTCTCCCTCAATGTATGGTTTTTGTGAATGGCCCCTCTACTACTTATGTGAGTCGGATTAACAAGCATCGTCAAGCCTGCATTCACTAACAAAAAACGTGTTAGTAATTCAAATATATATATATATATATATATATATATATATATATATATATATATATATATATATATCATACTGTAATAAATCATATGTCACATGTGCGAAAATGAAATAATCAATCAAAGTACAATCCACTCCCTCACTCAATCCAGAGTCCAAGGAAGTCCATCGATGCCATCAACATCCATAACCTGTCATGTGCCCTACACACTAAGGGAAACTTGTCAATAGCATCTGCCAATACATATACAACAATTTAAAAACATGTCACAATACATCGTCATCATCATATATAACCCATAATCTAAACGAAATCATAATATACCATAACTGGATCAATTGCACGTAACTGTCCTCAATGGATATGTCAATAAAAGTGTGCTCAATAGAGAGGGATGTTACTTGATATATATAGGTTTAAATGCTACGTGTTTGTTAACTCGTGTCATGCAAAGTAAAAACTTGAAAAAATCAATAAGATTATTTGGAATTTTGGAATGTGAGTGGAAAAGAGCATACATTCTTTACGAAAATGTTGCAAATGGGGGAATCAGGTGAATCAAAAGGTGATCAAAATAAATATTTTCTTTGAATTTTTACTATTAATGTACTTCTTAACAATAATAACTAACATGTTTCAAACATTCGATTTTACATAAGTCGAATGTTGTGCGAGGAACAACAACGAGGGAATAGAACACCCTCCTAAGAAGAAAAAAACTACAAAGGATGTAAATGTTGATGAATTTCTCCTTGGTTCATCTAGAGTGGTTTTGGAAGTTAATGACAAGGGGAAATATTTAATAAAACCAAGAGGAATAGAATGGAAAGAACATATATATGTTCTTTTCACTTATAATGATGGGATTTAAAAATAAACAATCCAATGAATCGAAGAATCATGTTATATTTAAACTACAACAAGTGTTTCTGAAGAAATGGGCAACCAGACCTCTAAGACTTGCAAAAGCAAAATCATACATAACAAAAAAGAATCATTTAGAAAGTATTATTGTTAAACATGTTTTGTAATGTATATACTAGTCTTGGATATTATGAAATTGATATTTATGCTTTATTTACTTCATAGAAATGTTAATCAATTTTTATTGCGATTTTTTGTTTTTTGGGATAATTAAGAAAATTAAAGACATCAAACAAAGTGATAATTGAAACATGTCAATAGGAATGTCCAAAATAGTGTACAAGGATACAATCACAGAAATAAGAATAATTGAATTAAAGGAAGAATTATCCCAACAACAACATGTATCAAATGTATGTAATTACTGATTTTTATGTGTAACTAGATAGTTTTATCACATGAAATATTATTTTTCAATTATTTTTTTGTTGAAAAAATATAAAACAAAATGGAACCATTGATCACATAAGATGGGATGATAAGGTAGAAAAGGATTGATTGCAAATTTTGTGAGGAGTACTTTCCTTTTCCTTTTTCAACATTTCATATTTGTTGTGATTTTTACATTGTAGTTAATTTACATTTGTCTGTGGATTTTTTCTACGATGTGCTAACGCAGAAACAAGAGCCATCCAAACATTTGATTGACATTGGATTACATATGGGTTGTGAGTATATGTTGGAGTATTGCTGTAGTCTAAGGGAAAGTACTAGAAGGTTGCTAGAAGATCCTTACACAGAGCATTACACACTACACCATTATATACAAGACAACAAAAACATATAAAAGAACATACACAAATGGGGGAAAACCATCAATAGATTTTACTATATATTAGTCTAGAACAACCTATTTTGTCTTTCCATTACATGATAGTGCATATATATATGTGTGATATACAATTACAAGTGGGTTAGATTCCTTAATTGTCTGGTCGGTCGACTCTAAATGACTATTCGACCGACTCTAAATGACTATTCGACTGACTTCCTAACTGACTACTGCAGTCGACTAGCCCATTTAACATCTCCCCCTCCTCAATTCCTTGCTTGTCCCGAGTAAGAGGGGATTGTGAAAAAGTACAATTTTTTTCTATTACGACCTCATTGAGGTTATTAAAAAATGATAATGAGAAAAAGAAGAAGAAGAAGATGTTGTTGCAAGGACCCGCCGAAGCCAAGTTTCTTTGTTCATTCCTTATCTGTTGGATGTACTGTCTCAGAACTTGTTTCTCGAGGAGCTTCCCATGTGTGCATATGTATATTAAAGGTAGTAGAGGAGTGTCTTCGACATGTATATGAGATTATTTTGAACCTTATATGATTAAATCTAGGTTCCTTTATTGATGGTTGGATTTTGGAGCATTCATCTTAGAAGCTGTAGGGTTGAAGAATTGGAAGTCCTTTCTGTAAGTCGATGTGGCCCCTGACTGTTCTAGCTCCGACACTCCTTCGAATGTTGTTTGGTAGATAATGGGTGTTGTGAGTAACAGGTGGTGGGAAAACATATGCCATTATTCAATAATATGTTGTGCTTCTATTCCAACTGACTTCAATTTCCCCAAGAGATCTAACTTATTAGTTAATGGGGCTTCTTGTACCATAATCCAGTCTGGGTTGAATTTTTCTTTAGCTTCCTTTGTTTTCTTCTTAACCCGATATAAGTGTTTGGTGGATTGATTTGTGGCTACTTGTGCTTTGGATGCCTCTCTTAACCATTCCTTTTCTTGTTTCACCAATTATATCTCAGTTGCTAGTAGTGTAAACATTGTATCCTGTGTATTTTCCCGATCCAACTTTTTTTAGGCTTCTTTGAATTTCTCAAATTCCTCGTGTAAGATTGCGGTTGTCTGGTGAAATAGTCCTTCTTGATTTCCTCTTCCCAATGGAACTTATGCCATTTTGTGGTCCTTTCCATACTCAATTTTATGACTTGAATATTGTTAATACAAACTTGGCATTTCCATGTATATAGTGAGTGCATGAATGGTTATGCTTTTAATTTTTTTTACACGAAGAACTTATTATTTATTGATGGTTTCCAACACACTTACGACAACATTGCAGGGTTCATAAATACTTGTAGATGCTCATTGGTTAGTGAAAATTGTTCCTTTGAGGAACACTATAATGAAAATGAGTTCTTTATGAAAAGGAAGGCATCCAAATTTGTTGTTGTGAATGCAATACATAGTATATCTCCTGGTGATGAGTTGTTAATAAACTATAATTTTCACCTTGGATTGCCCACTTACTAGATCCCATGAATATATTAAAAAATGTTTTATCTACTTTATGGATCCACATATAATTGAATAAAAGTGACACATTAGATGTTACTTTGAATAATAAAAAGAAACATTGGTCAATACAATTAAGTAGAGTAGGGATTGGTCTCTCTTGATCTTCTAAAGAAGGCGATGTCTCATGGATTTGGTTACCATTGAGCACTAGAGCCAAGTTCCAAATTTTGTTGTCATCCATAAACCAGTAGATTGGTTTGTGATCTTCCTTAAACCACCACCAACGTTTAGTAGAAGACATGAACTTTTTCTAGCCTTTTTGTTTGTGGTCACCCCTGTTATAGCGCAATTTGTAGGTTGGGAAAATCCCGACCCAACCACAAAGCAAGAGCTGCAACATGAGAATCCTACACTCAATGTCACCTCGATGTAGGTCCCACACTTCAAGGGTGACTAGGTCACTATAGGGAGGTGATCCCAGTGAGCCTAGGGAGATTGATATTGAGATGGAGATGGAGGGAAATGGAAGTGAATTCCCTAGAGGTCAAGTCTAAGTGGAATAAAAGTGGAGGGAGAGATGCCTTGCAAGTCAAGTAATTGTTTCCCCATAGGTATAATACTTCTCCGGATGATTGTACCTAACCGAGACACAAGAAAAGACACTTTGCAATGATAGATGTTAGTTGGATCAGAAATTTAAGCTTGCTGTCCCTAATTTGCAACAATAGATGCCAGTTTATATCATCAAATAAAACGTCTAAAATCAACATATAAAGATCTAGATTAGTTAGGTAAATCAACATCAAACTTAGCAATGAACATAGGATGAAAAATGGCACTTAAGAAGCTAGATAAGATGGCTGTTGTAAACATGTGTTTTCTGCAGAATATTGCAGCCTTATGTCTATAGCATTTAATAGAATGAGGCATAAAAATCAACTATGAAAAGTTTCCAAAAACTAGCCCAAAAGATGCGCCCTAGTTAGTAGAGTTAGTGTACAAAACTTAGGAGCTAGTCTAGGGTTAGTGTAAGAGTTATGAGAGTGTTAATAGCTAGGGTTATGCAACCCTAATGGATGTAGGTTAAAGTTTGTAAAAACAATTAGAGTAGTGGGAGAGAGGGGACGCCCTAGTGGGGGAAAGCTCCTCTCAATGAGGCAAATCAACTTCAAGCAAGAAACCTTTCAAAAGACCAAAAATTGTGTTTCCCAAGGCAATGATTTTATATCTCCAATGCAAAAAAGTATGACTAGTCCCTTTATTATTGGGTTAATGGAGTCAAACAAACAAAGATCTTAGATAAGCTACCTCCTTGGGGGTGTAGTCCCTTTTACTTCCCAAGGCAAGTTTCTTTAGGCTAGGGTTTAAGCTAAGAGGGTGTATGCCCTTATAATTCTCTTAGATAACCCTTGTATAATCAATGAGTTGAAGCAATAAAATGATGAAGACTATGGTGGGAGTGTATGCCCTTATACTTCCCACCTAGCTCCTAGCATAACAATAATTGACTTAAAAAATGATAGCATAATAGTAGAAAACCATACCAAGATCAAGAGAAATGCCAAAACAATCCACCACAAGAGCTAAAAAGTATAATCCAAGGATAGTGCTAGAATTCCATCAACCATTCACTAATAGATAGCCATAAACAAGTACACAAGAGATAGAAAAATCCAAGTGTGGTGGAAATTTTAGACCAAGTCCTCTCACAAGAGGGAGAGTTATGATTAAATGAGATCTTATGATCTTTATTTATACAAAATGTAGCTAACATAGTTTGTCCACAAATTAAGGAGTAAACCACAAGATTAGGGGTCAACAACCCTAATCTTTCCCTCTTAACAAAGTAATATTAAACAATTCACTTAAAATTTCACTTTTTGCACAAATAAAACCCTAATTTAGGAGGACGTCACCCCTTTAGGGGACGTTTTGCCACTTTGAAGAAGTCGTTGGTGTTGGAGAAGCATAGGTAGGAATACAAAGCCCATATGTCAAGAATCTAAGCACTCTCATCATGGTGAAGACCTTTCTCCTCCTCAAACGTCCATGTGTCAAAAGAGTGGCACCTAACCACCATGCCCTAGTCCCAAAAGCATGACGTCAAGCTCAAAATAGGATGTTTTACCCCTCCTGGGAAAATCGTTTGGCAAGTGAGGGCTAGGCTATGTCTTCCAAGTCATAATCAAGGCCTTCCAAGTTTGATCTCTCTCATCTGACATGTGGGCCCCTGACATCCAACTCGTGGGCTTGTAGCCCCATGGAAGCCCAAGCTAGGCTTGTTCTCCTAAAACTGTCCACCAACTAGGTCCTACAAAGACAAATTGCCATGCCCTCCAAGGATCTCAAGTCATAACATCATGATAAGTGAATCCAATCAATAAATAATCCACCTAAGCATGTGCATCAAAGATTACTATATCAAACAACTCAAAGACACTATGCGACTTGTCAAGCTTGAATATGGGAGGGTTGACAAGGTGTCCTATTGGGTAGATCTTTCCCTAGGTCAAGGAGAGTTTCCAAGAGATCCTTCTCTAAGCCATGTAAATTGGATGAAGTGGTTGGGGTCAAGACTCAATGGGCATAGGGCTCAAGACATATAAGGGGTCATAGTTTCTCATTCATTGGTGCCTTTGTAGAGGGTGTGTGGTACCTTCGTCCACAATGCACTTTTTCCAAGCCCATCAATTGAATTTTATCTTTCTTTCTTTATTTTCTTTTAATATAGCATAAGGAGAGGTTGAAGGTCACTTCCCTAGCGTGGTTCTAGGTGATGGCAATGTCACCCACAAACAACTAATGGAAATGAAAAGGCTGGCTCGTGATGAGACACCCTTTCTCTCAACCATGCAATTGAGAGCCATCACCTTGGTTTGGTGACCAGATGATTGTAATTTCATACCACTAGATATTCATCAATGTGATAGGCCGGCTCGTGATGAGACCTCCTATCATTCAACTAACCTTTTAAGCATTCTTTATTATATTGTGGGTCCCCTTTATTCAAAGATAAACGTTTCATTTCTTTCTTGGGTGATCCCTGGGCAAAGCATCTAGAAGGTTTATACAGGGATTTTATCTTTTACCCAACATCAACCCCTCTGGGCCTTTAGCCCCTTCTTCCCATAAAATGAGGGACAACCCCTTCTTGGTTCAATACACCCTAAAATCCCAAGAGATAAGGAAATGGAGGGGAATAATGATGGAAAGTGGTAAGTATGGTCTGGAATGACATGATATCTCATTAAGGGAGTTCCCAGTAGCAAATCCACCCCCAAGTAAAACCACTTACTAGGGCACAATGTCAACCACCAAGGTGAAGCAGGGCAAAAGGCATAATGTCCAAGCACATATCATTGTTGGGTATGTGTTATATTCTTTGCAGGTGTGTGTGTGTGGGTGCGTCAGATATGACGACTGTGTCTGACGATCCCGGATTTTGCTATTTTTAGTGGATTTTGCAATTTTTAGCTGATTTGTAAATTAATCCCGGATTAAGGGATTAGGGTTTTGGTATCTACAGAATACCTAAAAACATTGTATATATTGTATGGCGAATGGTGAAATTTGATATAATGAAAAAGAAAGGTTTTCCCGGTTGAGGGTTTCCGGTAAAGATCTCTGTGTATTCTGTGTATGAGAGATTGATTAATTTCTGTATTGCTTAAGAATATATATGCATTGCTTTACTTCGCAGGTTTAAAACTTACAATCATGAAATATAGAGAAATCTAAGATACAACATAATCAAATGGCTTAAATATTGAAATGATGCTCACCATATTACTGACTTGTATCTCATGGAGCAAGGCCCACTACCTTCCAGAGGCTAGCTCGTGTGGTGGATGCTATCTGCAAATCTGTGACCATCTGTGGTGTTGAGTGGGTTTTCCATCTATGAAAAAAGGTACTGCTGGTCATGTAGTCTCTTGACACTCCATATCTGCAACATGAGGGCCTCAAGACATGATCTCCTTAGTTATTCACAAAATGGGGATAACATCTAGATCCTACTTGGGGACATGTTCTCACTGTAGAGTACATGAGAACCACAACATCTCCTGGTAGACCTGTGCATGCAAGGAAACATCAATCAAACTATCAAGTGCAGGATGTCCTACTCATCCTTGTTCTCATATGATCATAATCCAAACCAACTAAGCTAGAAAAAGTTTTTTTTGACATTTTGTCAAAAAATTCTAAACTAAGCATGAAATCAATATGCAAGTAGGGTAGAATGAAAATGAAATGCATCTAAACTAGTATGAGCAATCAAAATGAAAATGCAGGGCAATAAGATGACTTACCTACTTACCTAGGGCATGGACCTTGAAGAAGTCATGTGCCACCCTGGAAATAATGTTTGAGGAGAGATCCATTTACTGGTAGTGGCATCCTCCTCCTGTCTATCGTGGATAAGTAGAAAGAGTTTGGTCCAAGCACTTCCTCTATTTTGTAGGGGCATAGCCAAAGACTGTCGAAATTTTGATGCATTCCTGGTTTTTCTCTTCTTTTGTCCCACAATAGAACTTGATACCCTTCCTTGAAGTCTCTTTGTCTTTCCTTTCGATCAAAAGTTCCTTTTACTTTTTCTTGATTCCTTTCCATTTGATCGAAGGCCATTCTTTGAGTCTCATCCAATTCTACAAGCTGAGCAATCCACTCCTGCAATGCTTCCTTATATGTACTAGATTGTTGGGATATTTGTAGCGTTGGAATTTGGAGATTTACAGGAAAGCAACCCTCAAATCTGTACACCAACTCAAATGGAGTCCTTCCAATATAAGTCTTGGTGGTTGTGTGGTCAGCCCACAAGGCATACTTGATCTTGCTGTTCCAAATTTTCTTTTTCTCCCCAACAATATTTTTCACAATGTTCATGATGTTTTTGTTGCTGGATTCTACCAATCCATTCGATTGAGGATAATAACTCAAAGAGTGTGATAAAACAATCCCATAATTGAAACAAAACTCATTGAGTGCCACTGAGCTAAAGGCTTTGGTGCTGTCAGTGGTTATCTTAGCAGGGACACCGAATCTAGTAATAATATTTTCCTCAAGGAATTTCATCACGACTTCTTCCGTTGATTTCTTGGTTGGGACAACTTCCACCCACCTGGTGAAGTAATCAGTGGTGGTTAAAATCCATCGATATCCATTACTAGAATTGTCTTTGAATTCACCGATGAAATCCAGTCCCATTGTTGAAAGGGTGCTTCTACAATGATGAGTTTAAGGGGAAGGGCAGGGAGGCACTTCTTGCCGGTAAAAAATTGACATGGTTGACAATGTCTAACATATCGATGTGTGTTGGAGAAGATAGCAGGCCAATAGTACCATGCTCTTAAAATCTTATGGGCCGTGGTGCGTGCTGCAAAATGGCCTCCACAATGTCCTGCATGGAGTTCTGTGACTAAATTATCAACTTCTTCTTTATCAACACATCTAAGGATTACCCCATTTGGATTTCTCCACCCAAGAACATCTTTTGTTAGGAAATACTTCATGGCTTTCGAGTCTCATGGCTATTCTTTTATGTTCCACTAAATGATCAAGGCATGTGAGGTTTTTTAAGTAATAAATGGTGTTTGAATACCATTCATTTTTTTCAATTTCATTTATGACGATGTTGACTTTCTCCTTTTGTCCTACCTCAATGGCCTCTTGATTGCTTTTTGTCATCATTTTTTCCAGCCCTTGTCCTTTAATTATATTACTTGGCTTGATTTCCAAATCATTTTCCTATATTTGTGACACCCACTTTCCCCTTAATCTAAGGAAATCTTGCTGTGATAAAACATCCTTTACGATGTGGTAGGGGACAAAGGCCTTGATCTTGTTGTATCCCACATAGGTTCGAAAGTGTTTGAGATACTTGACTAAAGTGTAAGATTGTTTTTCCGTAATGGTGTAATTCAATTATGAGTCCCTAATATTCTTTCTCATGGAGGCTATTGGTTGTTCGTCCCCTTGATCATTCTTTTGTAACAACACACCTGCAATGGTATCTTTCGAAGCAAAGGAAAAAATGATGAATTCCTTGGAAAAGTTTGAGCTAACCAAAACAGGTGCGATAATTATTTCCTCCTTAATATGTTCGAAAAACAACCTACCTTCACTTTCCCACTCAAAACAAATATCCCTTTTTAGTAACTTGTTAAGGGGTTTAACAATTTTGACAAAGTTTGGGATGAATATCATGATAAAGTTAATTTGGCTGAAGAAGGATTGCAAGGATTTATTGTCTTTAGGGAGATGCATTTTCTTGATGGCTTCAACCCTGGAAGGATCTATCAAGATTCCATCTTTAGAAATGATGTGTCCCAGTAACTTACCCTTGTCAACACCAAAAATTGATTTCTTAGGGTTGAGAGAAATGCTATATTCCCTACATCTTTGGAAGATAGTTCTTAAGTGCTGAATATGTTGTTCCCTTGTTTTAGAAATGGCAGTCATATCATCTTGATATATCTCTATGAGATTTCTGATTAGATATCTGAAGGCATAGTCCATGGCTTGCTGAAAAGTAGCCCTTGCGTTGGTGAGTCCAAAAGGCATTAGTAAATACTTATAGGTTCCCCAAGGGGTTGTAAAAGCAGTTTTGAGTTGATCATCCTCCTTTACCAAAAAATTATTGTACCCTGAGAAACCATGAATCATGGACATCATCTCTGCATCGATTACCCTTTGAAAAATATATTCCATGTTTGGTAAGGGATAATTGTCCTGGAGTGAAGCTTGGTTTAAGTTTCTGAAGTCTACACATATCCTGATTTCACCAGTCTTTTTCCTTACAATAACTGGATTAGACCCCCATGATGAATATCTAATTGGTTCAATTATTCCTGCCTCAACCATATTTTGTAACTCTTCCTGTACTTGTGGGGAAACCTTCAGGTTCATCTGTCTAAGCTTTTGTCTGAAAGGTTTCACGCCATCAATGAGGGGAATGGCGTGTTGTATAACGTCTTCTCGGTTGGCCTTTAGATATTCGTAAGACCAAGTGAAGACAACTCTCTTATAAGTGTAGTCAACTTTTCCCTCTCATCAATTGTTGTTCCTTTACCAAATTTTATTAACTTTGGGGATTCTTCGGTTCCAATGTTGCATTCAATAATCTCTTCACTGATTTTGTTGGAAGGTTTCCCTTTATACATATCAATTTGGTCAAAGAGGTTTTTTAAAGGAACAATTCCTTTGGGTAGGGGCTCGTCATCTACATCGATGATCTCAATGCTTTCCTTCTCAGCCAATAGGTTTATTCAAGCTTCAGAGAATTCTCCCTCATTCTGTATAAAGTGGAGAAGTTGGCTATCATTTTCAAAAACTTGCCAATGTTCCAAGTTTTCAGGTAATGAAGGCTTGAAGTTGACTTCCACCTTGTAGAAACCAATTTCTTTGGAAAGTTGTAAGTTTGAGGCGGAAACAACAAGACTATCTGCCAAGTGATTTTCTTCCCTATGGATGGCATTAATGGAAAAGTTGTCAAACTCTTTTATGGCCTCCAAAACGACATCTCTATACTACTTTAACCTTGGATTTTTTGCGACAAAATTCCTATTGACTTGTGAAATGATTAGGTCATAGTCCTCTTTTACGTGTAGGTTCTTGATGTTCAGATCGATGGCCAGGTTGATGCCTAGGATAAGGGCTTCATACTCAACAATGTTATTTGTGCAGGCAAACTCAAGTCTATATGAAAAAGGGTGGTCACCTTATCCGGTGACCTTACGACTATTCCTGCACCCGAGCCCGCACTTGAGTGTGTACCATCAAAATCCAGTCCCCAAGATCCTTCTTTTCTTTCTTCATCTATGAAAGGGGAATCCAATAGAATAAACATGTTGTCTATTCCTTCTTTCAGAACCTGATGGTTTACTTTGTCACGACCCACAATATTTTTAGTTTTGGTATTGTCTTGGAGGGACACTTGCTCTTTAACTTTGTTGATATCACACCTCATTTTTTCTAGAGGTTCTGAAAGTATTTGCTGAAAGTATTGTGAGAATTTCACTTTGGCTAATTCTGTGGTTTGCTTGTTTTCTAATTCCAGGATCTCGTTTGGTGGGTGAGGTGTTTTTTATAATGTTCTCTATCTCTCCCTTCTTATAAAAGGTTGATCATGAGACACACTGCCCTATCAATTGCTTTCTCTCATTCCTCTTGTAGGTAAATCCCGACATCCGAGGGAATTTCTGGTGAAACAAAGTCATCGATATGATTAATCTGAAGAGCCTTCTTGGGGTTCTCTTCTTCTTGTATGAGAGAGGTGGCTAAGTTTTCTTATATTTCACATGCTCTCTCTTGAGCTTCAAATAAAGTAGTAGGACTTTCCCTAATCAGGATCCCATACAGATTTTTCATAGTTGATAGATATAGCTTGAGAATGGCAGCTTGAGGAGGCTTCAACTCCTTGGAAAACATCTTACGAGGTTGTTAAACCTATCATTGAAATACATTATGTCTTCCCTTGTTTTTATTTTTTAGTCGTGGAGATGATTACACAAGGATGGATAATCTCTCTTTTTCTCGAATCTTTTGGTGAAAAGTTCCTGAAAGAAGTTCCAATTTGTGATTGTCATTGGGGGAATGTTGTCAAACCAATCCTTCTCCTTCCCAACAAAAGTGTAAGAGAAAATTTTCATCTCGATATCCTCATGTTGGTCATAGGGTTCTAAAATACGCATAAAAAGATACAAGTGATATTATGGTTCAATAAGGTCCTCCCATGAAAAATATGGGCAGCCATTCTTTGAAGTCCTTTGGGAGTTTATGAGTGGATCTGAGGATCTTCGCTATGTCCAAAGGATTGTGTGCCTCTTTCTTTTGCAGGCTCCAATTAACGCTTGGCGAGGTGGGTATAGGTGAAGGCAGAGGTGTGGAAATAATCAGTGAGGATGGAGGGCTAGGAGAGGTAGAAGAGAAATTATGAGGGATGAGGGACTTTGGGGGACTAGGTCCTTTGGGTGGTGCTTTACAACCCCTGGAGGGTTTGTTGGTTGCACATTTCTTTTGTGGCATGGTGGAGTCGCCAGAAGATCTTTTAGGAAAATATTTGTCGAAAAGGTGGAAAGGGAACGTCCCTTGGGTGGAGTCGCCAGGAAATCTAAGGGAAAGGCTTTGGGATAACTCACCAAAGTGTCATTAGGGTACGAAGAATAGTCAAAATATTCCCCGGAAACGACGCCAAAATGTTATAGTGCAACTTTTAGGTCGAGAAAATCTTGACCCAACCATAATGCAAGAGCTACAACTTGGGAATCCTACACCCAATGTCACCTCGATGTAGGTCCCACACTTCAAGGGTGACTAGGTCACTCTAGGGAGGCGATCCTAGTGAACCTAGGGGGATTGAGATGGAGATGGAGGGAAATGGAAGTGAAGCCCCTAGAGGTCAAGTCTAAGTTGAGTAAAAGTGGAGGGATAGATGCCTTGCAAGTCAAGCAATTGTTTCCCCACAGGTATAATACTTCTCCAGATGATTGTACCTGCCCGAGACACAAGAAAAGACACTTTGAAATGATAGATGTTAGTTTGATCAGCAAGTTAATCTTTCTGTCCCTAATTTGAAGAACTAGATATCAGTTTATATCAGCAAATAAAACATCTAAAATCAACATATAAAGATCTAGACTAGTTAGGTAACTCAACATCAAACTTAGCAATGAACAAAGGCTGAAAAATGGCACTTAAGAAGCTAGATAAGATGGCTGTTGTAAACATGTGTTTTCTGCAGAAAATTTCAGTCTTATTGCTGTAGCATTTAGTAGTATGCAACAGAAAAATCAACAATCAAAACTTTCCAAGAACTAGCCCAAAAGATGTGCCCTAGTTAGTAGAGTTAGTGTACAAAATTTAGGGGCTAATCTAGGGTTAGTTTAGGAGTTATGAGAGTGTTAATAGCTAGGGTTATGTAGCCCTAATGTTTGTAGGTTAAATTTTGTAATGAAAATTAGAGTAGTGGGAGAGAGGGGACACCCTAGTGGGGGAAACTCCTCTCAATGAGGCAAATCAACTTCAAGCAAGAAACCTTTCAAAATACCAAAACTTGTGCTTCCCAAGGCAATGATTTTATATCTCCAATGAAAAATAGTATGACTAGTGCCTTTACTATTGTGTTAATGGAGTCAAACAAACAAAGATCTTAGAGAAGCTACCTCCTTGTGGGTGTAAGCCCTTTTACTTCCTAAGGCAAGTTTCTCTAGTCTAGGGTTTAAGCTAAGAGGGTGTATGCCGTTATACTTCTCTTAGTAAACCCTTGTATAATCAATGAGATGAAGCAATAAAATGATGAAGACTATGGTGGGGGTGTAAGCCCTTATAATTCCCACCTAGCTCCTAGCATAACAATACTTGACTTAAAAAATGATAGCATAATAGTAGAAAATGTTGGCATGTTTTACAGGCAGCGTATTCTTGTCATTGATGGCAAGTACAACAACGACGATGGCTTAAGTACAGGAAGAATGTGCTAGGCGGGCACCAAAAGTGTTTTGGGAAGACGCAGCAGAGCAAGGTCGATACGATCAGAAGAGATAGTGCAGAGTATGCGTGTTTGTCATTGATGGCAAATATCACGACCATCAGCGCAGGGATAATGGCATGGCAATGGCAAGTTCAAGAAGTGATCGTTGGATCCCATTCAGAAGCGTAAACTCCAGGAGTCAAGGAAGCAACTCACGACAAGAAATCGCGAAATGCGGAACCACGACTTAATCTCCATTTCGGAGTTTCGGATACCGGGAGTTGGAGGTGTCAAGGAAATTCACGACAAGAATGATGAAATCGTGAAATGCAAAAACACGACGTTTCGGAGTTTCAGATACCGGGATTTGGAGGAGTCAAGAGTCGAGACTCTTCATCACAAGAGTCCTGAAGTTGCGAAATGCGAAACGTTGAAATCCCGAAACAGGCACATCAACAAAGACTCCATTTCGGAGTTTCGCAGATTGGGAAATCAAAGATCAAAGGAATTTTAACCTTTGAAGTAGCGAACCCCGAAATCCTGAAACAAGCACATCAACAAAGACTCCATTTCAGAGTTTCACAGACCGGGAAATCAAAGATAAAAGGAACTTTAACCTTTGAAGTAGCAAACCCCGAAATCCCGAAACAAGCACATCAACAAACCACGTAAGCAAACCACATCAGCTAAGGATATGTGGCACAATCAGGCAATGACAAGTGTCAAGCTGATTCAACATTTCAGGCACATGTAAGTCACGAATCAGAGTGACACGTGGCATCTATTCGGCACGTGTCAATCCACGTGTGACGTCAGTAGGTTTACGTCACATCGAAACTTTCTATTTCAGGGTTTTACATAGCAAGCAGAAACTCCACCATCATGAAGTCTCGAACTCCGAAATGTCGAAAGGGACTATTGTGAGTCTCTAAAACCCGAAAGGAAAAACTCCAAAATCCTGTCAACCGTCCATCTCAGTGGGTTATGTGAACTATCCGATCACTTCGGAGATTTTGTGATCATGAATTTTATAATGTTGGAGTCACGATGACTCAAAGGGAAAAACGCCGAAATCCCGTCAGCCGTTCGATTAAGAAAAGAAGGGATCAGATTATGAAGTCTTGTGGACCATTGATCTGGCTCCATTTCGGGGATTGCGGCTTGGAGTGTCAAGACACTTCTTCACAGGAATGCCGAAATGCTGAAATGCGAAAACACCTTTTGGTGTAGGCTGTGGTCACCGTTAGTGGTCATGTGAGAGGGAGGAGCTAACACCAAGCTAAGCTCCTTTTCGGTGATCATAACATGAAGAGTCGAGACTCTTCACCACAGGAATGCCGAAATGCCGAAATGCCAAAATGCGAAATGGCGAAATCAACGCGAGACCCTATGCTTGTAATCCAACGGTGTTAGATACTTGGAAATCTGATTGAAGGGATACTGTTTCTCTTCACAGTTAATCGATCATTTATGATTCAGTTAGCAGAACTGAATGATGACTCTTGGACGTTTGGTGATTCAGTTGCTGATGCATTTTCTTGGAGGTTCACAGTTTAACTGCTAGAAACCACTGATGTTTTCAGCCAGAGGACTCGAAGAGACTTCAGGGTGATCGCCGGAGAAGATGAAGAGTCTCGAGGCATCTTCCAGTGGCATGAAGACTGTTAATAGAGGCTATTGACATATGTAAGACCGTTGGAGCCTGGAACTGTAACAGAGGGAATGAGCTCGACTGTGACAGAGAAGACGAAGAGTCTCAACTGATGGAGAGGCTAAGAAATCTCAGCATAACACCCAGTGATGCTGGACGCATGGGTTTAACTGCCAGAGAAGCTGAAGAGTTGTAATGATGATCAGGCAGAGCACTCGACATGAGAAGAGCATGCAAAATCATTGTGAATAGAGGATGCAGAAGATGCACAGAGGGAATAAAAACGTAGAACAGAGAAGAGATTGGGGGCTATTGAGAGTGATTTAGGTGTGTAGAAGGAGGCAGAGTGCAGCAACTGAAATGCACAGAAGAGGAATGGTGCATAGAAGGGACATGGTGCACAGAGCATAAAAGACAGAAGAACATAAAGCGTAAGGAAGGGGTGCAGGAAGACACTGATGCAGGTAGAGCATAGCAGTGTAGCAGAACAATGATGAGACCGACAAGCCATTGATAAATATTGTATCACTGTGATAAATTTATATATAGCAAACTTTATATTTCAGGGTGGTAGGGAGGTGCTAGGGAGGAATTTTGTCCTTCGAGGTTCAAGTGGGTGCTTAAACATAGGGAGTTGTAGCTTCCATCTGGTTACAACCAGAGAAACTAGGGTGGCAGGGTGGTGCAAGAGAGAACTATTGTTCTCTGTTTTACAGGTTGGTGCCTGTGTGACTGGAAGTTGGTTCTTCCATCCAGTTGGTGCTGGAACACTTAGGGAATTGTTGCTTCCTTCTAGTGGGTGTTAGAGAAACCAGGGAGTTGGTGCTTCCTTCTAGTGGGTGCTAGAGAAACCAGGGAGTTGGTGCTTCCTTCTAGTGGGTGCTAGAGAAACTAGGGAGTTGGTGCTTCCTTCTAGTAGGTGCTAGAGAAAACAGAGAGTTGGTGCTCTCAGCAAGTTGCAACTTGCAAAACAGAGGTTGTAGCCTCACAATGAGTTGGAGATCATATGTATGATAATGTACATAATGTAAAGATTACTTATCATACCAAGAAGAAGAGGTTTTTACCCTTTATGGGTTTCCTCAGGAAATATCTGTCTCTGTATATTTCATATGTGTGACTGATGTTGAATGCTCTATTGCTTACCTCCATGCATTATTGTGATTATTATTAAGTGCTCTGCAAAGAGTTTAAAATAAGCATAATTGTTTAAGCACGGTAACAACTGATTCACCCCCCCCTCTTAGTTGTCCAATAATTGGTATCAGAGGATGTTCCTTTTATCTAAAGGTAGATTTGTAAGCTTAAGCATGACAAGTCATGAAGGGACTTCAGCCACTAAGCCTCCTCTATTTGATGGAACAAATTTTTCCTTCTTGAAGGTTAGAATGAGAACATACCTAATGGCCTTAGGTGCTGATGTTTGGGATGTAGTAGAGACTGGATACATAAAGCTTGTTGTGCTAGCTTCCAAGGATGATAAGTTAGAATTTAGCTTTAATGCTAAGGGAATGAATGCTATCTTGAATGGACTTGCAGAAGCCAAGTTTGTAAAGGTGATGCATCTTCAAACCGCCAAAGAAATGTGGGATAAACTTATTAGTAGCTATGAAGGAAATGAGAAAGTAAAAGATGCCAAACTTCAAACATTTAGGTTGAAGTTTGAACAACTAAAGATGAATGAAGATGAAATAGTTAGCAAGTATTTTTTAAGAGTTTAAGAACTTGTGAATGCCATGAAGGGTCTTGGTGAGAAGATTGAAGAATCAATTTTAGTTCAGAAGATTTTAAGATATTTGCTTGATAAATTTAATCCAAAAGTCTCTGCAATAGAAGAACTAAACAATCTTAAAACTCTGTCCATTGATCAACTCCTAGGAACTTTAACTGCATATGAAATGAGAATCAACAAAGATAAATCCATTACTAGAGAAGCGTCTTTTAAAGCAGACAAGGATACTGATTCAGATTTAGATGATATTGAGGCAAAATTTGTGAGAAGGTTAAATAAAGGATCAGGAAAATATCAAGGCAAGATTCCCCTCAAATGTTTTAATTGTGGTAAGATAGGTCACTTTGCAAATAAGTGTCCACACAAGAAGAAGGACCAGAATTCTGAAGGTGAAGAGAAGTACAAATCCAAAATATTTGATAGAGAGAAAAGTTTATGTGTAAACAATGATGACTCCTCAGAAGACACCGATAGCGACTCTTCCTATGAAGATAAGGTAAATGACTCCATGCTTATGGACAAATAGGATTATGATAATAAAATCACAGGCAGTGATGATAATGATGAAGAAGCTGTGGTTGACTTGGAAAGAGAGCTGATCAGCGCTTTGGAAGAGATTGACAGACTCAGACTTAAGAAGAGAAAGAAAAAACAATTGCTGATACAGTTCAAGAAAGGCACTAAAAAACCTAATGAAGACTTTGCCCTGCAAAAAGTGGAATTAGAAGAGGCAAAGAAAATAGAGGACATTTTGAAACAATAGTTATCAAAAAAGAAGGCAAGATCTGAAGCCCTGGAAGAAGAAGTAGTGAAAACAAGGAAATAGTTGGAGAAGTTTCAAGCCTTGTATCATCAGAATCTGTCAAGTATCAAAGCCTCAGAAGGATTAGCGACCATTCTGAATCAGAAAAGGAATCCAAAGCTGAAAAATGGTTTGGGTTATGAAGAGGGATCAAGTAGTGGTCAACCAAGAAATAAAGAACCCATCAAGTTTGTCAAATCTACAACCAATGACAACAACAAACCTGCAGAAACAAATGAAGACAATCAGCCGCCCAGGAGGAGTAAAGAAAAAGGTGCTAGGACTGAATCTATAGAACAAAGAAATAATGCACTCCCTGCTCAAGGAAATCATCAGCATGGAAGAAATCGCCCTGCTCAGAGAAGACAACCATTTTCTAGGTACCAAGGATTTTTCTATGGATATTGTTTTTTCTGTTCTAACTTTGGTCACAAAGTTGTAAACTGTTCTTTAAAATTTAGATATGAGCAAGCAAGAAATTCAAGGTATAGATATCTGCCACAACAACGAATGAGACACCCAAGTAAAAAACCTCCACAGATTGCAAATCACTTGATGGTTGGGAAAATGACACAGGTTAAGCATAACAATCATTTTGACTCTTTAATCAATGAACCAGAATGCTACATATGTCATAACTATGGACATAAAGCTGTTGATTGTCGCTTAAAGAACTATAAATCAGATTTGAATTCCTCTGCTGAAAATGTCAAGGTTTGGAAGAAGAAAGAAAGTGATAAGTGTGGATTAGTGTTGTTGGCTCAAAGACAAAATAACCCCTGGAATATAGATAGTAGATGTTCCAAGCACATGATTGGAGAAAAGGATAGGCTTCTACTTATAAGAAAAATCAAAATAGGAAATGTGATCCTTGAAAATGATGAACCAGGTAAAAACAAGGATAAAGGGATGGTGAGTTTAAGTAATGGAAAAGGAGATTCTCAGGATGATCTTCCTATAGATGGGATGAAACATAATTTKCTCAATGTAAGTCAAATGTGTGACAGAGGATGTAAAGAGGTGGTCCTTTCCAAAGACTGTAAGATAAAGTCTGTAAACTCAGGACAAGTGGTGGCTAAAAGCATAAGGACAAACAACAATGTTGATGTTGAATCCTCCCCTGCAAGTAAAGAAGAAGATTCATATACAATAAAAGAATGTTCAGTTAGAATTTATCCCATGGAAGAAGTAGGAGAAGAATCATGTCATAAGCTAGAAGCAGAAGTTTTGAAGGTTGAGAAGTCAAACACCCAAATCAAGTTCTTGAACAATTCCATGACCCTGGATAAAATCTTGGATAGTCAGAGATCACCAAATGACAAATCTGGTATTGGACTCAACAAGGTAGAAATCAATGCTCCTAAGAAACCTGATAGAGGTCCTCCATTTGTAAAAAGGAAAAGCAGATGTGAGAATGTTTGTAGTGTTTTTATTTTGTGATGTATATGGTCATAAAAGCCTTGGGTTGTAAGAATCATGGAAGAAAAATGAATTTGCAGTAATAGAAATTGATGAGAATCAATGGGCAGATCCAAGGGTTGTTTGAAAAGTACGAGCTACAATTACGTAGTGTTTCAGTAGGACAACAACATCCTCAACAACAACATTTTGTTTTAAAAAATGATATACATGACATCCTGTAGAGATAGCAAGAGGAAAGACCTTGTCAGGGAAAGCTAACCTTTTAGGAACAAAGGGGGAAAGCAGTCAAAAGCAGAGAGAGAACAGTGATAGGGGGAGTCATCCAGTTATGACAAGAAAAGGTTGATGAAGGAGTCCCAGTAAGAGAGGTGAGCAATTTTGAGTATTCTACATAGGATACAGTGGAAGCTGAAGATGAACAGGTCCAAGAATCAGAAGGAGAAGACTCTGGTTTAGATACAAATATTCTGCAGGCCTCAAATAAGAGAGTCCATCCTCTCAGGGGGAGTTTGTGTTGGTTTAATATCTGATACCTTCTAAAAATACTGCAACAACTCAGGGGGAACATGTGTTCTTTGACATTGATGTCAAAGGGGGAGAAAAGAGTCCGAGAGCCTTTGTTACCATCAATGCCAAAGGGGGAGATTGTTGGCATGTTTTACAGGTAGCGTATTCTTGTCATTGATGGAAAGTACAACAATGACGATGGCTTGAGTACAGGAAGAATGTGCCAGGCGGGCACTAGAAGTATTTTGGGAAGACGAAGTAGAGCAATCTCGATAAGATCAGAAGAGATAGTGCAGAGTATGCATGTTTGTCATTGATGGCAAAGATCACAACCAACAACGCAGGAATAATGGCATGGCAATGGCAAGTTCAACAAGTGATTGTTGGATCCCATTCATAAGCATAAACTCTAGGAGTCAAGGAAGCAACTCATGACAGAATATCGTGAAATGCGAACCCACGACTTAATCTCCATTTCGGAGTTTCAGATACCAGGAGTTGGAGGTGTCAAGGAAACTCACGACAAGAATGATGAAATTGCGAAATGTGAAACCACGATGTTTCGGATATCGAGAGTTGGAGGAGTCAAGAGTCGAGACTCTTCATCATAGGAGTCCCAAAGTTGCGAAATGTGAAATGCCAAAATCCCAAAACATGCACATCAATAAAGACTCCATTTCGGTGTTTCGCAGACCGGGAAATCAAAGATCAAAGGAACTTTAACCTTTGAAGTAGCGAACCCCAAAATCCCAAAACATACACATCAACAAAGACTCCATTTCAGAGTTTCGCAGACCGGGAAATCAAATATCAAAGGAACTTTAACCTTTGAAGTAGCAAACCCCGAAATCCTAAAACAGGCACATCAACAAACCACGTCAGCTAAGGACACGTGGAACAATCAGGAAATGACAAGTGTCAAGCTAATTTAACATTTCAGGCACATGTAAGTCATGAATCAGAGTGACATGTGGCAGCTATTCGGCATGTGTCAATCCATGTGTGACGTCAAGAGGTTTATGTCACATCGAAACTTTCTATTTTGGGGTTTTACATAGCAAGCAGAAACTCCATCATCATGAAGTCTCGAACTCCAAAATGCCAAAAGGGACTATTGTGAGTCTCGAAAACCCAAATGGAAAAACTCCGAAATCCCGTCAACCGTCCATCTCAGTGGGTTATGTGAACCGTCCGATCACTTCGGAGATTTTGTGATCATGAATTTTATAATGTTGGAGTCACGATGACTCGAAGGGAAAAATGCCGAAATCCCGTCAGCCATTGGATTAAGAAAAGAAGGGATCAGATTATGAAGTCTTGTGGACCGTTGATCTGGCACCATTTTGGGGATTGCGACTTGGAGTGTCGAGACACTTCTTCACATGAATGCCAAAATGACGAAATGTGAAAACACCTTTTGGTGTAGGCTGTGGTCACTGTCAGTGGTCATGTGAGAGGGAGGAGCTAGCACCAAGTTAAGCTCCTTTTTGGTGATCGTAACATGAAGAGTCGAGACTCTTCACCACAGGAATGCCGAAATGCGAAATGGCGAAATCAACGCGAGACCCTGTGCTTGTAATCCAACAGTGTTGGATACTTGGAAATCTGATCGAAGGGCTACCGTTGCTCTTCACAGTTAATCGATCAGTTACGATTCAGTTAGCAGAACTGAATCATTACTCTTGGACAGTTGGTGATTCAGTTGCTGATGCGTTTTCTTGGAGGTTCACAGTGTAACTTCTAGAAACGACTGATGTTTTCAGCCAGAAGACTCAAAGAGACTTCAGGTGATCGCCAAAGAAGATGAAGAGTCTCGAGGCATCTTCCAATGGCATGAAGACTGTTAATAGAGACTATTGATAGATGTAAGACCGTTGGAGCCTGGAATTGCAACAGAGGGAATGAGCTTGACTGTGACAGAGAAGACGAAGAGTCTTGACTACTGGAGAGGCTAAGGAAGCTCAACATAACACCCAGTGATGATGGACGCATGGGTTTAGCCGCCAGAGAAGCTCAAGAGTTGTAATGATGATCAGGCAGAGCACTCGACATGGGGAGAGCATGCAAAAGCATTGTGAATAGAGGATGCAAAAGATGCAAAGAGGGAATAAAAACGCATAACATAGTAGAGATTGGGGGCTATTGAGAGTGATTCAGGTGTGTAGAAGGAGGCAGAGTGCAGCAACTGAAATGCATAGAAGAGGAATGGTGCATAGAAGATACATGGTGCATAGAGCATAAAAGGCAGAAGAACATAAAGCGTAAGGAAGGGGTGCATGAAGACACTGATGTAGGTAGAGCATAACAGTGTAGCATAACAGTGATGAGACCGGTAAGCCATTGATAAATATTGTATCACTGTGATAAATTTATATATAGCAAAATTTATATTTTAGGGTGGTAGGGAGGTGCTAGGGAGGACTGTTCTCCTTCGAGGTTCAAGTGGGTGCTTGAACATAGGGAGTTGTAGCTTCCATCTAGTTGTAGCTAGAGAAATCAGGGTAGTAGGGTGGTGCAAGGGAGAACTATTGTTCTCTGTTTTACAGGTTGGTGCCTGTGTGACTGGAAGTTGGTGCTTCCATCCAGTTGGTGCTGGAACACTTAGGGAGTTGTTGCTTCCTTCTAGCGGGTGCTAGAGAAACCAGGGAGTTGGTGCTTCCTTCTAGTGGGTTCTAGAGAAACCAGGGAGTTGGTGCTTCCTTCTAGTGGGTGCTAGAGAAACCAGGGAGTTGGTGCTTCCTTCTAGTAGGTGCTAGAGAAAACAGAGAGTTGGTGCTCTCAGCAAGTTGTAGCTTGCAAAACATAGGTTGTAGCCTCCGAATGAGTTGGAGCTCATATGTATGATAATTTACATAATGTAAAAATTACTTATCATACCAAGAAGAAGAGGTTTTTACCCTTTATGGGTTTGCTCAGGAAATATCTGTCTCTGTATATTTCATATGTGTGACTGATGTCGAATGTTCTATTGCTTACCTCCTTGCATTATTGTGATTGTCATTAATTTCTCCGCAAAGAGTTTAAAATACGCATAATTGTTTAATCACGGTAACAACTGATTCACCCCCCCCCCCTCTTAGTTGTCGAATAGAAAACCATACCAAGACCAAGAGAAATGCCAAGATAATCCACCACAAGAACTAGAAAACATCATCGAAGGCTAGCACTAGAATTCCATCAACCATTCACCAATAGATAGCCATAAAAAAGTACACAAGAGATAGAAAGAGTCAAGTGTGGCGCAAATTTCAGACCAAGACCTCTCAGAAGAGGGAGAGTTATGATTAAAATGAGATCTTATGATCTCTATTTATACAAAATTTAGATAACATAGTTTGTCCACAAATTAAGGAGTAAACCACAAGATTAGGGCTCAACAACCCTAATATTTCCCCCTTAACAAATTAAAATTAAACAATTCACTTAAAATTTCACCTTTTTCACAAATAAAACCCTAATTTAGGAGGACGTCACCCCTTTAGGGGACGCTTTTCCACTTTGAAGAAGTCGTTGGTGTTGGAGAAGCATAGGTAGGCATCCAAAGGCCATATGTCAGGCATCTAAGCACTCTCATCATGGTGAAGAAATTTCTTCTTCTCAAACATCCATGTGTCAAAAGAGTGTCACCTCACCACCATGCCCTAGCCCCAAAAGCATGACGTCAAGCTCAAAATAAGACATTTTGCCCCTCCCGGGAAAATAGTTTGGCAAGTAAGGGCTAGAATAGGTCATCCAAGTCATCATCAAGGCCTTCCAAGTTTGATCTCTCTCTTCCGGCATGTGCCCCCCTGACATCCAACTTGTGGGATTGTAGCCTCATGGAAGCCCAAGCTAGGTTTGTTCTCCCAAAACTGTCCACCAACTAGGTCCTTCAAAGACAAATGAGCACGCCATCCAAGGATATCAAGTCATAACATCATGATAAGTGAATCCAATCAATAAATATTCCACCTAAGCATGTGCATCAAAGATTACTATATCAAACAATTAACAACTCAAAGACACTATGCGACTTGTCAAGCTTGAACATGGGAGGGTTGACTAGGTGTCCTATTGGGTAGATCTTTTCCTAGGTGAAGTAGAGTTTCCAAGAGATCCTTCTCTAAGACATGTAAAGTGGATGAAGTGGTTGGGGTCAAGAATCAATGGGCATAGGGCTCATGAAATATAAGGGGTCGTAGTGTCTCATTCATGGGTTCCTTTGTAGAGGGTGTGTGGTACCTTCGTCTGCAATGCACTTTTTCCAAGCCCATCAATCACCTTTTATCTTTATTTCTTTATTCTCTTTTAATATAACATAAGGAGAGGTTGAAGGTCACTGCCCTGGCGTCGTGACCAGGTGATGGAAATGTCACCCACAAACACTTAATGGAAATGAGAAGGTTGTCTCGTGATGAGACCCCCTTTCTCTCAGCCATGCAACTGAGTGTCATTACCCTAGTTTAGTGACCAGATGATGGTAATGTCATACCACTAGATATTCATGGATGTGATAGGCCAGCTCGTTATGAGACCTCCCATCCTTCAACTAACCTTTTAAGCATTCTTTATTATATTGTGGGTCCCCCTTTTTCAAATATAATCATTTCATTTCTTTCTTGGGTGATATCTGGGCGAAGCATATAGAAGGTTTATATAAGAATTTTATCTTTTACCGAACATCAAACCCTTTTGGCCTTTATCCCTTTCTTCCCATAAAATGAGGGACAGCCCCATCTTGGGTCAATACAGCCTGAAATCCCAAGTGATAAGGAAATGGAGGGGAATAATGATGGAAAGTGGTAAGTATGGCCGAGAACGGTGTGATATCTCATTAAGGGAGTTCCCAATAGCAAACCCACCCCCAAGGAAAATCACTTAGTAGGGCACAATGTCAGCCACCAAGGTGAAGCAGGGAAAAAGGCATAATGTCCAAGCACATATAATGAAATCTAGAGAAATCTAAGATACACCACAATGAAATGGGTTAAATATTGTAACGATTCTCACCATAATACTAACTTGTACCTCATGGAGCAAGGACCACTACCTTCCGAAAGCCAGCTAGTGTGGTGGATGCCATCTGCAAATCTATGACCATATGGGGTGGTGAGTGGGTTTTCCATCTATGCAAAAAGGTGTTGTTGGTCATGTAGTCTCTTGACACTCCATATCTGCATCCTGAGGGCCTCAAGACATGATCTCCTTTCTTATCCACAAAATGGGGATAAACACCCCAAAACCATCATATTCAGAGAGCACATTCAACCATTGGTAGCTGTCCACTTCCATATTTTAGTTGCACACTTCTAAACTTCAACTCTCTTATTGGACTCACATACACCTCTTCAGAATAAGGGAGGGAATGTTGTAAACATAATCAGTTAAGGTTACACACTTGAAGGAATGTCAAACGTCAAGTGATAGGAAACATCATCGAGAGTCCAAGAGACCTATGGGAAGACAAATCCAAAGGTCAATCTCATGTATTTATATATGTATCATATTAATGAGAAATTATTCCACATTTTATCTACATTTATGTTCCAACACATTTAACATTTCCGCAATGACTATCTATTCACCATGATATTTATTCACCACTTTAGCTATTCTACCTATAATAATGCTTATGTCCTTGTCAAGAGATATACATATGAACAAATAAAGGTGAGCCAACAAAGATTATGAAGTATCACATCATATATGATGGGATGGATGTTGATCATGGACATTTAATTCTTGGGTGGATTATTGAATTGAAGGGATTGAATGACTATCCCTTATCTTCCCCTGACCTTGGGGTGGTGGGCTATAGGCCCTATCCTACCCTGACTTGGGTACTTTAGTAAACATAGGAGTATTTTTTATTATTATTGGTTCATGCAACATGCTACTGCTCCTAATCCACAATAGTTATTTCATTTAACATTGTAGTAATGACTATCCATTCACTGCCCTAGCTATTTAGGCTGACAATTGCATCCCATCCGAGGTAGTTCACCACATATAAATTTGTATTCGAAATCTCTTATTTAGTAGGAGCTGAAAAAATTGGATCAACTAATAATTGCTTCTTCAATTTGCTTAACCATAACGGGACTAAGTTTCCAAACTTTAGATCATTGTAATGAGCTAGGATAACAAAGGGATAAACCCAATTTAAATAGTGAATTCATAAGTGCTACTTGTTTAAATATTGTAAGTTGAGCGGGTAATTATTGTATGAAAAACCACTACTAAACAAATGTATATTTCAGAGAACTAAGTAGAGTCATGAAGTTATTGGTTGTAATTTGAAAAAATTTAGTTGGTGCCAATTTTTTGCTTATTTAACATTGTTAAAATCGACAGGTTGATGAAATGGAAAGGCACAAGTAGTAAATGGACAATAGATTTAGAAGATATGGGGTCCCATGAAAAGCAACAATAAATATATTAAATAGATTTCGGGAAGTGCCACACCATAATCATCAAGTTGTAATCCTTGTAATACCCTTGGTTTGATCAACCCTAAACCTATACATCTAGGATTATCTTTGGGAGGTTTTCACCACATGAGGCCCTCACATTACTCTTGGAAAGTTAGGTACTCATTTTAGAAGCAGAGGGTGATTAACTTGTGAATAACATAGATGAACTCCCTAGGAAATTTTGAGGTATTCTTTAAGCCCATAGTTTACATAGCAACTAGGATTTGGGAAAAATTGAAGTATTCATTGAGCCCCATAGTTTACACAATAACCAAGCTAAGTCCATGTATGATGTGAGAGGAGACCAATATCATAGTTTCAGATAAAAGAGCACAAGCCTTTTAGAGGATTTTTTTCTTCACCAATTCATTAATACACACCCCCTTTTGTATCTTTTTAAATAGATTTTAGCAATTTTAGGATCATAGCTACCACCCTCCCTTAGTAAATAGAACATAGCATTAAAATCAATTGAAGTGAGGGGATAAGATTTATTGCCTGGAAATTGAGCATTTACCAATCTTCTCCATGGTGGCTTCATCTTGTTGACCAATATGTTATAATGTTAATTCATAAAGGGGGTTTTTAAATTGTGAAAAGTAGAGTCAATATATTGTA
>ML797400.1:432078-454331 GCA_009831015.1 Picea engelmannii
AGAAAAAGGGGTATTTGGTAAAAATAGAGGCTATCTAGTAAAAAAAGTTTTTTTTTTGTTTATTGGAAAAATGTATTAGGAGGCGGGTTTAACAAAAGGATTTTGGGAGGTATTTATCAATATCTAGTGAAATTAGAGGTATTCTTTAATATCCCTCAAATTCTTGCAATTTATCACATGCTCACTAAGTGAAGAACCTGTGATATTCTCTCAACATCATAGTGTTTGGTGCACCATTGAACCAATTCCGAGTAATTGAAAACTTCAGGGATACATGCCGCTTTGACCAATCTAGAATTCTATGCTAAAGTTGGCTATTCCTTCCTCTATTTTGTATAATACTCGACCTGGTTGTACTCAGAGTCATGTTTATCTGTGGTATTGTTAGTGTCGACCATACATAGTTCCTTCATATTAGGAATGATGATAGGCTTTAGCTATAGTGGTAGTGTCTCTAAAAGTGACATTTCAGGTTTAGGGAACCCAAATTTCCTTTTCAACTCCTTTGAAAGGTGATGCTTCTATTATCATTGTAGTTAGGACCTATGCATCATGAATTTGTATGGTCACACACACACACACACATATTTGTGACCATATGGATCCATATATATATATGATGCTTCTATTATCATTGTAGCTAGGACCTATGCTTCATGAATTTGTATGGTCACACACACACATTTGTGACCATATGGATCCATATATATATATATGTATGTATGTGGTAGCCTTATTCACACATAATAGTGGTAGGGCTTCTTGATACCTATGACGGTGGCAGAGTAGTAGCAATTGAACCTTGCTTAACTAGGGGAAACACTTGAATTAGTCAACCCATTTTCTTAGGAAAAAATATCGTCATCCCATGAATCACCTTACTTCTATTGATGGTGATACTGGCATTAGCATATCTTGGCCACTTCCCCAAAGGGAACCTACTCGATAATATTTCCTTTCATCATAATCTCAAGCCTTTTCCTACTACCCATTGAATCAATGCGAAATATATATTGAACTTTCCCCAGAATGACAACATCCATCCTCATCACCTCCTTCACATTTTTGGACTCCAAAAAGGTCCAAACACAACTCCCAGGTTATTGAGAGAGGATATCATTGTGATCTTGGAGGCCCATTTTACAACTCCATAGAGAGATTGTGAGTAATGGATTCTGCTTGATCTATCGGTTACCTGCAACAATTTAGACTCCTGCTACATGATTTTGGGTGCTTATGGTACCTAGCCTGACAAATTTCACTGTTCATTATTTTTATTGCTTCACAGAAGAAGCAATTTACTTATCAATATTCACATTCAAATTCATATTACTTATGAATTTGTATGGTCACACACACACACATATTTGTGACCATATGGATCCATATATANGTATGTATGTATGTATGTATGTATGTATGTATGTATGTATGTATGTATGTATGTATGTATGTATGTATGTATGTATATGGTAGACTTCTTCACACATACCAGTGGTAGGGATTCTTGATACCTATGACAGTGGCAGAGTAGTAGCAATTGACCCTTGCTTAACTAGGGGAAGTACTTGACTTAGTCAACCCATTTGCTTAGGAAAAACCATCATCATCCCACGACTCACCTTCCTTATATTGATGGTCCTACCAACATTAGTATATCTTGGCCACTTCCCCAAAGAGAACCTACTCGATAATATTTCCTTTCATCAGAATCTCAAGCCTTTTCCTACTACCCATTGAATCAATGCGAAATCTATATTGAACTCTCCCTATAATGAAAACATCCATAGTTATCACCTCATTCACATTTTTGGACTCCAAAAAAGTCCAAACACAACTCCCAAGTTATTGAGAGAGGCTATCATTGTGATCTTGGAGGCCCATTTTACAACTCCGTAGAGAGATTGTGAGTAATGGATTCCTCTTGCTCTATCAATTACCTGAAAATATTTAGAATCATGCTACATGATTTTGGGTGCTTATGGTACCTAGCCTAACAAATTTCACTGTTCATTATTTTTATTGCTTCCAAGAAGAAGCAGTTTACTTATCATTATTCACATACAAATTCATATTATTTATAAATTTGTATGGTCACACACACACACACACACACACACACACACACACACATTTGTGATCATATGGATCCATATCTATCTATCTATCTATCTATATGTATGTATGTATGTATGTATGTATGTATGTATGTATGTATATGGTATCCTTCTTCACACATACAAGTGGTAGGTCTTCTTGATACCTATGATGGTGGCAGAGTAGTAGCAATTGACGCTTGCTTAACTAGGGGAAACACTTGAATTAATCAGCCCATTTTCTTAGGAAAAACCATCATCATCCCACGACTCACCTTCCTTCTATTGATGGTGCTACTAGCGTTAGTATATCTTGGTCGCTTCCCCAAACAAAACCTACTTGATAATATTTCCTTTCATCATAATCTCAAGCCTTTTCCTATGAATCAATGTGAAATCTATATTGAACTCTCTTTATAATGACAACATTCATACTTATCACCTGCTTCACATTTTTGGACTCCAAAAAGGTCCAAACACAACTCCCAGGTTATTGAGAGAGGATATCATTGTGATCTTCGAGGCCCATTTTACAACTTCGTAGAGAGAATGTGAGTAATGTATCCCGCTTGCTCTATCGGTTACCTGCAACAATTTAGACTCCTCCTACATGATTTTGGGTGCTTATGGTACCTAACCTGACAAATTTCACTGTTCATTATTTTTATTGCTTCCAAGAAGAAGCAGTTTACTTATCAATATTGTTTTGCATGTGTCCTACCAGGTGCATGGAAGGTTCATTGTCCTCTCTTGTCAAAGCAAAACAAATTATTATAATTATTAATACCTTGAAACCCTCATAAATTTCCATAGTGATGTGTATACTGATAATATGGGATGCTCTTTGCAATCATGTGAGTGTTACTTCCCAACATATAAAAAATGAACAACATGTGCGAGACAAGTAAGATGTAATATTTCCTTGTCGTGCTAGCACATTGTACTAAAACTATGGAAATGTACTAAAACTAGCACATTGTACTAAAACTATGGAAATGGGGATCTCTTCCACAATAGGATCCATTGTATGGTGTTGCCATGTCTCAAAGGTTTTGATATAATAAAATGGTGGTTTTCTATATTGTTCCATATATCTTGTGTGGTGATTGTATTCATATATTCTCTTGGATATATTTTGGTGTGTTTTGTATTCATATATTTGGTTCTTAACAATTGGTATCAGAGCACTTTCCTTGGCAATAAGCGTGGGCAATTTTTTATTTTATTTTTGCATATTTTTTCGGAGAAGAAAAAGAGGGACGCAAAATTATGGAAAATTTATGTATATTTCTGTGCGCAATTTGCCAAAAATGGTTGTATATCTAAGTTCCTCTTGGAAAAGCACCCAATTAAAAAAAAATCGTCCGAAACGGAGTCCGAGAAGTCAATATATCGACATTTTAAAATTTGCAAAATTTTCAGGGTTTTTTCCTCGGACGGCAGCACAATATTTTTTTATTTATTTCTGTAGCACTTGGAGGTTGAATTTTCTAGAAAAAATTACATATCTGAGTTCCTCTTTAAAAAATAGTTGATTTCAAAACAAAAAATCAGCAAAATTGTAGTTCCGCAAGTGAAGATATCGCTGATTTAAAATCAACCATTTTTGGGGGTTTTTCATAATGACGACGAGACTGCAGAACTTGTAATTTTTCATAGAGTGCTCAGATTGCTACTAGATCAGTGCCATTGGATAGATGATTTTAATATCTTTCTTTTGGGTATATTATTTGTGGTATTTCAAATGGATATTCGACTTCTCATGGAAATTAGACGAAAGATTGAAACCCTTGAGCACCATCTCCAAGAGGGTCTAGAAGCTGTCAGAGATAGTTGTCACAAGGTTCAAAGATCCTTGGCTCGCACACATGAGAGATATCTTATGGAGGACATCAAAGATGCATATACTCAAGAAGTATATGTTTGGTATGATTTTGAGGCCGATTGTGATGATTGGTATATGGATAGTTGTCATTTCTGGGATGACAACCGCTTTCATATTTTATTGGATGACTCTACTCCACCTTCTATAAAGAACATCAATGTGACAAATCATGAGCCAATTATGATTACCAGTGTCCATCCTGCATATTCTACAGTGGTATTATTCTTTCTAGATTCAGTTTCAACCCTTTCTCACTATGTGGATGTATCTTCTTTTTTGAATTCACATGACAAGTGTCGGTCTTTGGAGCATCATTTTTAGTTGGTTATTAGGTTCCACTATCTTCCGTATGGAGTTCACATGAGCACTTGGGTAGGATCCCTCGGTTTACAAATGCGGTTGGACTAATTCAACATGGTGGATTTCATTTCTACATAGGACCCTGTTTCTATAGTCTACTTCAGTACTATGGTCCACACTTATCCATGAGACCCTGGTATATGGTTGTACACCCTCATAGCAAGCATTGAGGACAATGCTTTCATAAGGGGGATGTAATGTTAGGTAGCTAGAGAGGTAGTGGGGGGCCCAGAGGACCCATAGTGATAATAGTGGAGGCCATTCAATGTAAGGTGGACTAGCTCCACTATAGTATTAAATAAGGCCCACTACGGTAGTTAGATATAATAAATGTAAGAGGAATTACTAGAAGGTTATACTTCTAGAAGGTTTCTCCTCTAGAATTTTATTAGGTGGTTGGTAGCACTATATAAAGAGGTTCAAGTAAGGTAACGAGACATGAAGAGAAGTTTTGTATTTGGAGCGATAGCTCAATAGGAGGAAGCCCCCTCAAAGAGGCAAGTGAATAGGAGAGGATCCTTTCCATAATAGGATCCATTGTATGGTGTTGCCCTACCTCAAGGGTTTTGATATAATAAAGTGATGGTTTTCTATATTGTTCCATATATCTCGTGTGGTGATTGTATTCATATATTCTCTTGGATATATTCTAGTGTATTTTGTATTCATATATTTGGTTCTTAACCAATCTTACTAATGCATATTCTCTACACACACATTTCTCGATTTGTTCTTCTTTTCACTCTTTACACACACATTTCTCGATTTGTTCTTCTTTTCACTCTTTACACACACACAACTTTTTTCTTAATTTGTTTGTTGATTACGCTTCTTGTTATTAATTGTGGATATTTTCTGTATGTTTATTTGACCAAAAGCTTTGATTTAATGCTATAATTATGACAAAAAAATTATGCAAATGATGCAATTTAACTATTTTTGAAATTGATTGATATATTAAAATTTGAGCTTTTTAAAATTGATGCTATGCCTAAACCCTAACTAGCATGATTGTTGTTAATTAATTTGTTAAAGGTGGTTTTTGGTTTTTACTTAAAATTGTACATAGTAAAGCATTTTATCATATTGCCTCAAATTAAAAACATTATTGATCATTGTATACAAATGTTGCCCTTGATGTTTTGCATCTTTTTGTGTGTAATAGGTAATATATCCTTGAAATCCCTATGATGAATATCTCAACCACACCTTTGATTAGCTATGGTTAATTTTTGTACATTATCGACTTCATCTTCATATACATATACATATACATATACATATAGTTTCTCCTCTAAAACAACTATAAGTGCAAATACAAATAGCCTTTCCATATAATTATGATTTGGTATTGACTATGTTTTTATATGTGAATTTGTTGAGAACTTTCTAAGTAATTCAATAATTGTTATAAATTCGAGCTTTCTAAGTAATTCAATAGTTGTTATCAAAATAATGAGTTATATATTTGAAATAAAAGGTTATTCAATCTCTTGAAAACAGGATGTAAATGCACCCATTGCCAAAACTTGTACAAATTTTTGTTTATTAAGAATTGAAATGCATTGGATGTGTATTCTTTTTATGATATCATCCCATATATAGTAATTGCTTCATTATTATTTATATAATAATTTCTAAAATATATTTTAGATATTTTAAATTTTTAAAAAAATTAATAATAATTTCTAAAATATATTTTAGATATTTTAATTTTTTTAAAAAATTAACACAATAGGTTTTAGATATTTTAAAATTTACAAAAAACAAGTGTCTTAATATCACTTCAAAACAAATCAAATTAGAGACCATTTCTACAACAAGGCTATAAACATCACAAGAGATAGTTTTGAAAGACTTTGATTGAACCAACACAAAGATGGAAAGATCCATCTTAAACATAGGTTGGTGCCTTCCAACGATGGGATTGGTGGGGTGTTGGTCTCTTACTCATAATTCATGTAACGTATTACAAATCGTTAGTGCAAGGGTATATCTCTCTCATGCATCTCCATCAATAATTGCATTTGGAATAAATTAGATCACTTTATATAACATGCTTAAAAAAGAATATGCCACTCATAAATATCATGAACCATGCGTGGCTCATTTGGTAAAGGCAAGATACTTGATTTTTGTATTTAATTTGAGTGGCCGATTGTGTATTATTAAACAAAATCTTTATATTATATTATTGATAAGAGGAATTTGTAATGGGTGATGTGTAATTTTGTTTTTAATATAAAATTTATATAAATTTTGTAAGTATAATTAACACATTGTTGAATCGACCTTTAACATTTGGATATTATTAACAATGTAAGGACCATGGTAGATGAATGATTGATTGAACATAGATGATTATTGTAGTCATTGTAGGGCAGGGTTTTGAACTTTTGTAGACTAAATTTATGCGACAACAATAACTATGGAAAATCTGTTATAGCAGATTAGAGGATCGGGGCATAGTGGCACATATCTACAATGTGTAGGTAACAAGACACATATGGTGGCTACGATCCTGAGTATGCATGGCACCCTATTGTTCAAAGAGGCGGTACAACTAACAACCCAATCAATTGAACAATCAAATGGGCAGGGTAGGAAAGCTAACAAAGCTTGAATCAAGAGAGAAAAAGGACGAAGTAACAACCTCAAAAAGGAATGGAAAGATTAAAAATGGCTGCGGAGCTAAAACAACTATAAACCCCAGGTATGAAGTCACATTTCAGAAAATTAGCAGTAATATACAATATATGAAGGACCATGCAATCATAAGGAATTTTATGGGTATTTGACCATCAGAGAAGGCCCTTTCTTGGTGGGTCAAAACCTCTTGGAAGCCTAAAGGCCAAGTGGATCTAAATATAGGCTCTAACAATTTCTTCACTGTGATATTCACATGCATTGAATATCTAGACAGTGTATTTGAAGATGACCCTTACTTTTTCAACTTGAGAGGTCTACACTTGAGATCTTGGATAGAATGATTTACCCCATAAAAATAATATTTCACTGAAGCTCCATTGTGGATCATAATGTATTCTCTACCCCATAAGTTTTGGAAGAAGAAACACTCATTGGTATTGGTCATACCCTTGACATTTTTTTCAAAACCTCTAAGGTAACATGTATAGGGTGATACACCTCATATGCAAGGATTTTTGTTTATATGAATGTGTTAGGAGCTCTCCTAGAATCCATCAACATTAGCTTTCTAAACAATGAATGGATCAAAACTCTGGATTATTAGCATGTCCCATTTAGATGTCGAAAATGTCATGAGCATGGACACTTATTCAAGGATTTCCCTCGTAAAAAAACCAAGTTGAAGCAGACTACTGATTAGGAGGGATTTACCAAAGTCCAAGGCATAAGGAAATAGGCGAAAAAACCAATCGAATATACATAAGGAACACAAGACAAAATCTCCAATAGTTTCCATAGCCTATTAGAGTTGGGAGACACAAAAAATCCCACAAAAACCAAATTAGACTATGAACAACAACAACAAGTAAATGATACAATAGAAGAGGAAGCTAAATGCAAGAAGACTGCCCCACGAAGCACTAGTGATAAGAAAAATTCACAAAATGATGTAGATATGGAAATGATAATGGAATAAGAGACACATGAATATTCTAAGGAAGAATTCAGCCCACGAGACATGGAGTTATAAGTGCATGAAATAGATATACTGGTTCTTATTGCAACCCACGAGGAAACACAATTTCTCTACCTCGTAGAGGCTCAATTACTCAAACTTCAGAAGGATTTAGTGAAGGGAAAAACAAAATAGGGGGTATCAAATCCAAACCAAAGCTTTGCAAGTGGCCTTAGGGTAAGAAATAACCCTCTTAAATATTAGAAAAAGCCAACGGTGGAGGAAAATAAGACAGGAATAAAGTGCACAACGAAAAAATAGAATTAGAAGTGTTAGGAAATATACTTCCATGCTAAACCTAATAGAAGAGAGGAAGAAAGATTTAAACAAGAAAGTACATGAAAAATCAATCAAACAGTACACATAGATTTTACCCTAGAAACCCAAACGAGAAAACCAACATTCCTTGAGCATGTCTCTCTTGTTGTCTTATTCATTCAGAATAAAGGGTTACATGACTAAACTTGGTCTACACCTAAGACATAATCATCATCACACCCTCTTGCTTTACACAAGAACAACCTTGTAGCCAAATCGACTTACATCTACATGACCAACAACCTTCTCCTAAATATAACTATGAATATCAAACACAACATCTAACTCAATACAATTACAACACGCCTTATTTCTAGGATTTACATAATGCAACACCCTAAAGAATGACGCCCCAAAAATGGTTATAGATCCATGCAGATCATTCGCTACAAATATGGTGAATCTCAGGATTCTGTTACAATCAACTAACGATCGAATTACCAATTGAATACCAGTCGACCTTCATTCAGTCTTCAGTCGGTTTCCACACAACCTCCTGATGATATCTTTTCGGCTGACCTCTCGACTGGTTATCGATCACTTCGACTTCGAATTTTCATGGTTGATCACTTCGACCTTCGAATTTCAACACAAAGAATATAACAACCCAACATTCTTTGACTTGTTGTCTTCTTTGTTGAAACAAGAGAACCTGAAATTTTGTTCAAAGACCTAGGGCAACAATGCCCATTTCCTCTTTGTACCAAAATAACTTCACAACACTCACAAACTTAGTCAAAGAGTCTGCTATGTTTTCCAATGTGTCTACTTTCTCCAACAAAACCTTGTTGTTTTCCACCCTATCTCTTACGAAATGGTATTGTACATCAATATGCTTTGTCTTGGAATGGTAAGCCAGGTTCTTTGCCAGAAATATTGCACTTTGACTATCTCAATTTATCTCCATAGCTCTCTACTCAAACTTAATCCCTGAACACAATCGTTGCAAGCATACCGCTTCTTTGCTTCCATGAGTGGCTGCCATGTATTTAGATTCTCTTGTTGACAAGGCTATGGCAACCTATAGCTTACTCATCTAGCTAATTGCTCCACTAAACATCTTGAACAAATATCCACTGGTTGACCTTCATCGATCCAAATCTCTGGCCCAGTCGACGTCGACAAAGCCATGTACATCTACTTTATTGTCAACTCCAGGTGCCACAAAAATACCTTAACACTCTCTTGACAACTATCCAATGCTCTTTTCCAAGTGTCGACATGTATCCGATCAACACTCCCACTTCATGGGAAATGTATGGTCGAGTGCATACCATCGCATACATTAGAGTACAAACAACACTTGCATAGTGAACATGTGGCATGCCATCTATTTATTCTTGTGTCTTTGTACATTGTTTAGTAGTTAGCCTTGCTCCTACAAGAATTGACACCTTTACAAGTTTGCAATCCCGCATGTTGAAACACTTCAAGATTGTTTCAATATATTTCCTCTGGTTCAACCACAACTTTCTAACTGCCCGATCTCTCTTGATCTGCATTCCCAGAATGAAGTTCATTGCACCAATATCCTTCATGTCTAACTTGGAGGATAGCTTCTTCTTCACCTCCTTTATCACATCCATGTTGTTTCCGATCAACAACATGTCATTGACATACAATGCTAGATATATGAAACACCCAACTTCTTCCTTGGAATATACACAATGATCAACTTTATTTCTCACAAATCCCAAACTAAAGATGTATGTGTCAAAATTTTGGTACCACATCCTTGGCGATTGCTTTAGACCATAAAGGGATCTTTTCAATTTGCACACTAGCTCTTTCTTTCCCTTTACTACAAATCCTTCAGGTTATTTCATGTAGATTTCTTCTTCTAGGTCCCCATGTAGGAACATTGTCTTCACATCCATATTCTCTATTTCAAGTTCAAATGCAACAACTAGAGACATTAGTACTCTAATGGAAGTTAATTTTGCGACAGGGGAAAAAATAACACAGAAGTCAACTCCTTTGACTTGGGAATATCCTTTCACTACGAGTCGAGCTTTGAATTTATCGACTTGACCTACTGCATTCATTTTTTTCTTGAACACCCTCTTGCTACCAACGAGCTTTCTTCCACTAGGTAATTCAACCAAATCCCACGTCTCATTATTGTGCAAGGATTCCATCTCTTTGACCATGGCATCCTTCTAGAGTCTACCCTTTGTCGAGTTGATTTCCTCCTTTACCGACTTGGGCTCCTTGTCAATGCAAGTTAGCATAAATGTAGAACGAAAATCGATTGGACTATACATTTCGACTGGTTTTTGTTGATGTTAGTGGTAGCATCAAACATGTATTTCTGCATAGGTCTATGTGTCTAGACGCGTGGAAATCGTCCAAAACCTTATACTCTTGGATTTAATTTAACTAAAGGAATTATTAAATTAAATTACTTTTATTAATTAATTATGTAATTAGTTAATTGAGTTATTTAAGGAAAGTGATAAAAGCAATTAGCATGTTTCTAAATATCAAGTGAGTGTGAGAAGCAATCTCAACATGCAATCACTTTGGAGATATAAGTCATGATTATAAAATCAAGGCTAGGGTGAAGGAAGAAAACACTTTTGACTTGAAAGGTGTTGAGGAAGTCGATATAGAGTATTGGGTCACGAAGGACTGTGATTCAAGATCTTGGATAGGTGGAGAATGACTTCCATCTAGAGATCATATCAAGGAGAAGAGAGAATAGAGGCAGTGGAGGTGGGTTTCTGTCAGAGGAAGCCACATGAAAGTGTCGTGTCATACAGAGTTTTCTGTATAGGATTTCCATACTCGTACGCAGGTTTAAATGGATACAATCACATACATACGCAGGTTTGTTGTAGCAAAGTCATGTACACCTTGTAAAGCGTGCAATTTTTGTTTGTACAATAGGTCAAACTTTGCTAGGTTTGTCTGTGGTTGTATTTCTCTCAGTGGGACATTATCCTTGTTATGGGAGTCTTAATTTTAGCATAATAAAATCATTCTCAACACTAGTTTTCCCTCCGGTTTTTTTTTTCCAGGGGTTTATACCCAAAAATATTGGTGTTCATGTCTTGATTTGGTTTCCTTGTTTATTCTTATGTTGCATGTCTAGTTGATTACTCAATTGTGATTTAATTCAATAACTGATTTATTTGGAATTAACACTCGAGTGTTGAGTAATAAATATTTAAACATGGTATTAGAGCAGGTTATTTGAAGGGAAGACAGATCTCAGATCCATAGTATATACATAACCAACAGGCAGAAATTGAAGGACATATTTATGGAAAACAACTGTACAGAGGTAGAACCTATTTTTTCAGGGGTGTACGCGGGTCACATAAAGCACAATCACGTACATACATGGGATTCCTTGAGCACAATCACATATATAAAAGTCTTAGCGGAGACAATCACGTACATATGTGGGTTGCAGTGGTGACAATAATGTACATGCGTGGGTTACAACGGTGACAATCGCCTACAAGCCCGTACATGTCTATACAAGGGAAGTTTTTAGTAGTAGGTTATTTCTAGGGCAATTTATCAGGTCTTAGGGATGGAAACAACACCATTGACAGTTGAACGAATATTGGATGGAGCATCCAACTTCTTGTCTTGGAGAGTAAGGGTAACTTTCACGTTGAAGGAGTATGACCTTTGGGAGTTAGTGGTTAAAGTAGTTACTCCACTGACATATCATGTAGCTTTGGATGCTCACAACAAGAAGGAGATCAAAGCAAAAAGGGTCCTCCTAGATTTCTTGAAGGATCCTCTAATCCCTCACCTAACCGAGAAGAAGATGACGAAAGAGATGTTTGATGCCTTGGTAAGTTTATTCCAGAATAAGAAAATGAATAAGAAGATGTCCTTAAGGAATAAAATTAGATCAGTGCAGATGTCTAGATCTGATAATGTTACCAACTATCTCATGAGGATCACACATATGCATGATCAACTTGCAACCATAGGGGAGAAAACGAAGGACACTGAGCTCATGAATGTGGCATTGAATGGTCTTCCGAAGTCTTGGGAACCATTTTTCAAGGGAGTTTGCACTCGGGAAAATATCCTAGATTGGTAGAGACTTTGGGATGATTTCATCTAGGAAGAGACTCATGAGGAGTCTAAGAGCAACAAGTAAGGAAGTAGTGAAGAGAACTTGGCTCTTGTTAGTAAGACAAGAAAGGGAAAGGAAAGAGTTCTAGCAACAAGGATAACATTGATGGAGGATCATCACAACCAGGGAAGAAGAAGGACTTGAGTAAAATCAAGTGTTTCTCATGTCATAAAAATGGACATTATGCATCTTAGTGTATGTAGAAGAAGAAGAAGGGTAATGGAAAGACACATACAACAACATCAATAGAGACACAACTTGATGATTTTGCAGTGAAGTTTGAGAAGGATCAATCACTGGTTTATTTCCTTTCTACTAGAACAACAACAAGGAGTGCTTGGTTCTTGGACAATGGTGCATCTCGTCATATGACAGAAGAATGAGAGATATTTAGCAGGCTGACGAAGAGTGACACAAATATTCATGTACAACTTGGTGATGATGCCAAGTAAAATGAAGGGAGAGGGAATAGTTACGTTTCAGCTTGAGTCAGGAGGATTGTTAGATGCCCATGATGTGCTTTACGTACCAGGTTTGAAGAATAATTTTCTTTCTGTCTCATCTATGGAGGACATGGGTTTTTCCATTAATTTTCAGAAAGGGAAGGTACTCATATGTACAGAGAAAGCTATCCCAAACAACACAATAGTCGTTGGGGTTAGAGAAGGCACTTTATATAGGTTTTAGGGTAAGCCTTTTTAGGATTTGGTACATGAAAGTGACAACCTATGTGAGTTTTGGCACAATAGGTTGGGACACCTACACTACAGGGCATTGCCAATTCTGAGGGGGATTTTTACATGTCTTCCAGATTTTAGGATTTAGTAGCATGGAGTGTGCAAACGGTGTGCACTTGTCAAGAATGCCAAGGTTGTTTTTCCTAGTAGCGAGAGTAGGTCCAAAGGGATTTTGGATCTTATTCATTCATATGTGAGTGGGCCAATGTCAGTAGCATCATTGCATGGATCATCATACCATGTGACGTTTATTGATGATTTCTCCATGAAAAACTAGATCTTCTTTGTGAAGGCCAAGGATGAGGTCTTCAGTCGGTTCAGAGAGTTCAGGGCTAAAGTAGAGAACTAGACAGGTAAGAAGATAAAGGTGTTGATATCAGATAATGGGAGAGAGTACACCTCCAATGAATTCAAGGATTTATACAAGGAGGCAGGGATAAAGAGGGAGCTGATAGTCTCATACAACCCTCGACATAATGGGGTTGTGCAGAGAAAGAATCAATCCATCATCGGTTCTTCCAGATCTATGATACATGACTTGGAGTTTCCTATATTCCTATGGGAAAAGGCATGTAACACAAGCGTGTATATACAAAACAAGAGTCCTTAGAGGATATTAGGGGAAAAGACTCCATAGGAAGCATTCTCAAGAATGAAGCCAAAGATAGGTCATTTGAGGATATTTGGTTGTCTAGTTTATATCCATGTGCTTGTGGATAAGAGAATGAATATGGAGCTTTCAAGACATAAGGGTATATTTGTGGGGTACATTGAGACCTCAAAGGCTTACAAGATCTTCATTACAGTGTAGAGGAAGACAATTGTGAGAAACGATGTTAAGTTCGAGGATAACTTGACATCTAGGAGTACTCAAAAATCATCTGAAGTGACATAGGACGAGGAGAAATAGGCTTCGAAGGATGAGAAACAATTAATAGTTCAAAATTTAGGTGGAGAGGAGGAGTTATCCCCTTCTAGTCTTTCAAGAGACCTAGAAGGCTATAAAAAACATTGAGGGATGCTGGTGAGGCTCCTAGGAGTGCAGTTAGAGAGTGAAAGCCTCCAAAGAAGTTTCTGAACTATATGATGCTTATGAGTAGCATCATTGATGCTGAGCCTTCCAGTTTTGAGGAAGCTGCAGATCAACTGTTATGGCGTGATTCCATGATAGAGGAGTACACCTCTATTATGAGGAATGATGTTTGGGACATAGTGCCGAGACCGAAGGGGAAGTCAGTTGTGAGTTCCAGGTGGCTCTACAAGATCAAGTATGCTACAGATGGTAGCATAGAGAAGTTCAAGGTGAGGTTTGTGGCAAGAGGGTTCTCCAAGAAAGAGGGAGTAGACTACAAGAATATATTTTCTCTAGTCACCGGGTATGCTTCTATTCGAGCAAGTATTTCTATTGCTTCAGTTATGAGGTGGAGGATACATTAGATGCATGTGAAAACAACTTTCCTTAATGAGATCGTTGAGGATGAATTATACATAGAGAAACATCAGAGCTTTGAGGTACATGGGAGGGGTTATCTTGTGTGTAGGCTTAAGAGATCCTTGTATGGACTCAAATAGGCACTTGAGGCATGGTATTCTAGGATTGATAGATACTTGTGAAGTATGGGATTTACCAAGAGTGAGGAGGATCCTAACTTGTATTTCATACTTGTTGGAGAGGATCCTCTCATCTTGGTTCTGTATGTAGATGATTTGTTTCTCATAGGTATAGAGGAGCTTATTGTAGGGTGCAAAGTAGATTTAGCTAGTGAGTTCAAGATGAAGGACATTGGCTTGATGCATTATTTATTGGGGTTAGAGGTATGGTAGGTAATGAGAGAGATCTTCCTTGGACAAGGGAAGTATGCAATAGAGATCTTGAGGATATTCAAGATAGAGAACTGCAAACCGATGGCTACGCCTATGGTTACCACTCTGAAGAATATTGACACTTCAGATTTAGAGATGGTGGATCCCAAGATATACACGCAACTGATAGGGTCCTTGATGTATTTTATCAACATCATGCCAGATATTTGTTTTGCCATGAACACCTTGCATCAATTCATGGTGGAGACGAGGAAGGTGCATTAGATCACAACGAAACATGTGCTTAGGTACTTGAGAGGTACAATGGAGTATGTATTGAGATATCTTGTAGGAGATGGAGTAGAGTTGCAAGGATATACAAACTCGGATTGGGCAAGCAGTGTAGTAGACAGAAAGAGAACCTTGGGGTGCTGCTTCAACTTGGGATCAATAGTGATTACTTGGTTCAGCATGAAGCAAACTTTTGTAGCACTCAGTTCAACAAAGGAAGAGTATATGGCAACAAGTATGGCTAGCTGTGAATCCATTTGGCTTCAAAAATTGCTTACAAGTTTATTTTATCAGGAGATGGATTCTATGGTGATATACTACGATAATTAGAGTTGTATCAAACTCTGTGAGAATCCAATATTCCATCATAGGTTCAAGCATATTGAGATTATATATCACTTCATCCAGGATAAAATCCAAAAGGGTGCAATGAAGCTTTAGTATATTTCCATAGATGAGCAGGTTGCAAATATTCTGACCAAGCCCTTGGAGAAAGGGACGTTTGTGCTCTTGAGAGACAGGATTGGAGTGGTGCAGAATACCTTCCTCGCTAAGAGGGAGTGTTGATGTTAGTGGTAGCATCAGACATGTATTTCCACACAAGTCTATGTGTCTAGACATGTGGAAATTGTCCAATGCCTTCTACTCTCGGATTTACTTTAATTAAAGGAATTATTAAAGTAAATTGTTTTCATTAATTAATTATGTAATTAGTTAATTGAGTTATTTAAGGAAAGTGCTAAAATTAATTAGCATGTTTCTAAATCTCAAGTGAGTGTGAGAAGTAATCTCAACATCAAATCACTTTGGAGATATAACTAGCGATTATAAAAGCAAGACTAGGGTGAAGGAAGTAGACACTTTTGACTTGACAAGTGTCGAGGAAGTTGACACAGAGTATCGGGTCATTGAAGACTGTGATTCAAGATCTTGGATAGGTGGAGAAGGACTTCCATCTAGAGAGAAATTCAAGGAGAATATAAAAAAAAGGCAACACCGGTGGGTTTCTGTCAGAGGAGGCCAGGGGAAAGTGTCACGTCATACACTGTTTTCCGTATAGGATTTTCATACGTGTACATGGTTTTTAGTGGAGATAGTCGAACACATACACGGGTTTGTTGTAGCAAATTCGCGTACACCTCGAAAAGTGTACAATTTTGGTTCATACAACAGGTCATACTTTGCTAGGTTTGTCTGCAGTTGTATTTATCTCAATGGGTGATTATCCTTGTTACGAGAGCATTGATTTTAGCATAATAAAATCATTCTCAACACTAGTTTTCCCTATGGTTTTTTTTTCTAGGGGTTTATACCCAAAAATATTGGTGTTCATGTGTGCTTTATTTGGTTTCCTTGTTTATGCTTTCGCTGCATGTATAGTTGATTACTCAACTGTGCTTTAATTCAATAAGTGATTTATTTGGAATTAACAATCAGGTGTTGAGTAGGAGAAATTTCAACAGTTTTCTTACTCATTTAGACCTCCTTACAACTGGGGTTAGTTGTTCCACCTCTTCATCTAATTCAGTTGACTCATTTGAATCGTCTTCTTCGTTCCTCAGTTCAAACCTCACATTATTTGGATATTTCTTTGTTTGAACCCCTTCAGACTCAAACTTACCTTCGACTTCTCTAAAGACCACATCTCAACTGTACACTGTTTTCCTTGATGCAAGACCCCATAGATTATATCATTTCATTCCTTCTTTGTACCCAATGAAAATACACTTGACTACCTTCTTGTCCAACTTGCTCCTCTTTTCCTTGGGAACATGCACAAATGCATCACATTCAAATACTTTGAGATGTGAAAGTGAAGGATTCTTTCGAAACTATATCTCATGTGTAGTCAAGTTGACTAGTTCCAACAAATAAGACATATTCACCAGATATTTTGTAGTGTCGACTTCTTCTACCCATAATTATTGTGCAAGCCCAACACCATTGAGCATGCTCCTTGCCTTTTCCATTAATGTTATGTTCATTCTTTCGACAACTCCATTTTTCTATGGGGTATATGGTGTGGTATTTTGGCATGCTATGCCACAGTGCTTGCAAAACTACTCAAAATCCTTTCCACATAATTCATCACCATTGTCAATTCTTAGCACCTTGATATTATTATCTGTCTATTTTTCCACAAGAGATTTAAACTCTTTGAATTTCTTAGAAACCTATGATTTCTTCCTTAAGAAATATATCCATGTCTTCCTAGAAAAATAATCTATGAATGAGACATAATATAGGGATCTACCAAGTGAAGGGACTATTACAGGCCTAAACACATTAATATGAACCAATTCTAATATCCCCTTTTCCCTTGTCTCTCCAGATGGGAACCTAACCCTATTTTGTTTTCCATATATGAAATATTCACAAAAGTTGACTTCTATTTACATTCAAGAAAACCTTCAACCATACCTTTGTTATGCAAATAATGAAGTCATTTTTCTCCAATGTGTCCCATTCTCTCATGACATAACATGGTTGGGTCGACATGACGATATATTTTCGAGTCAGTTTTAATCGACTCATCCCAAGATGAGTCGAGTTGAGTCGACTTTAGGAAAAACAATGTTGTTGCATCTAGTCGAGTCAACATTCCATAACAACTTGTATAGGTTTCCAATCCAAACTCCTTTCGTTAATACCATCGCACCCCTGACCATTTTGCACGTATCCTTATGAAATAGAGTGTGCACTCATGCATCACTCATCTTGTTGATAGATATCGGGTTTCTTGTCAAGCCCAAAATATGTAGCACAATTGGAAGGGTTCTAATCCTCCCATCCTATAGTATCAGTCAGACTCTTCCCCATCAAAAAATTTTGGTTGTCGAGTTGTCCCCCAAGAACACATCTCCTCCTTCATATCTCTCATATTTGTAGAACCATTCTCTGTGAGGTTTCATGTGATAGGATTCTCTTGAGTCGATCAACCAAACATCTTGATCCAACTATGTACTGGCCGATCCCAGATACACATTGCCTCCTTTATATGGAGTAGTCTTTCTCTAAGTCGACTCCTTCTCATCATATCTTGTACTTACTTCCATTGACTTCGACCTCCGGTCATTTTTATAATGCCCAACTTTACTGCATTTCTATAATCTTCTCATCGACTGAACTAGGGATTTAGATATACCCTTTGAATTAAACTTTGTACTAGAGAATTTTCCTTTATCTCTGTCAACCAATTGACCTCTTACCATTAAATCATATTTGGTCAATCCTTCCATGTTCTTCTATCTCATTTATTCTAATAGTAAAGATGCAACCACGTCTTCTAGTGCTAATATGGCTGAATTACTCCCTATAGCCATGACTAAGTTATCCTAGAGGTCTGGTAATGAGTATAATAGGCTAATACATTTGTCCTCCTTAGTGATTTTGATATCTATAGACAACCACTGAATTATTATAGTATTTAATGCATTCAAATGCTCAATTACCGAACTACCATCACTCATTCTCAAAAGATACAATTTCTTTCTAAGGAACAACTTATTTACTAGGGATTTCAACTAGTATAAGATTCCCAACTTGTCCCACAGTTTCTTGGCTGATTCTTCATCTGAGAAATTCAACAACACCGAATTCGCAACACACAATTAAATAATACTCCTTTCCCTTCTTTCTAGTTTCTCCCATTCTTCCCTTGACATACCTATCAGAATGGTACTTAGACATATTGTTGCCCATTATTCTCTATATACAAGGAGATCCTCAATTTTAAGCATCCAAAATTCAAAATTCTAGCCATTGAATTTTTCGATCTCTATCCTCGAACTAATTTCCATTATTTCAAGCACAACTTCAAATATCTCTAATGTATGACTCTTACTAGACCTAGGGTTTATCTCAGATCCAATATTTTTCCAATCCAAGCTCTGATACCACATGTTAGGAAATATACTTCCACACTAAACCTAATAGAAGAGAGGAAGACATATTTAAACAAGAAAGTACATGACAAAGAAATCACATAGTACACAGATATTTTACCGTAGAAAGCCAAATGGGAAAACCAACATTCCTTGAATGTCTTGCTCTCTTGTTCTCTTATTGATTTAGAATAAAGGGTTACATGACTAACCTTGGTCTACATTTAAGACACAATCATCATCATACCCTCTTGCTTTACACAAGAACAACCCTATAGCCAAATTGGCTTACATCTACATGACCAACAACATTCTACTAAGTATAAGCATGAAGATCAACTATAACAACTAACTTAATACAATTACACCATGCCTTATTTCTAGGCTTTACAACATGCAAAAGGGTTATAGATCCACACATATCATTGGCTACAAATCTCGCGAATCTTGGGATTTTATTACAGTCGAATACCAATCGAATTATTAGTCAATTGCTAGTCAAATTACCAGTCAACTACCAATAGACCTTCATTCGGTATTTTGTTGGTTCCCACATGACCTCCTAGAAACCTCTTGTTGGCTTACCTCTCAACTTGTTTTCGATCACTTCGACTTCAAATTTTCCTGGTCGATCACTTTGACCTTTCACTTTCACCACAAAGAATATAACAACCCAAAAATAAGAAGGAGCACTCCTGATGGACTCATGGTAGACAAAAGGAATACCGGAGAAATACTTCTCCTCACAACCAAAAAGTTAAAACGAAAGTGGTATATTGGAATATTAGAGGCCTCAACACAGAAAGAAAGCATCGCATGTTAAGAACCTAAATAGGTAAGTACAAATCCACCATTCTTCTACTTTAGGAAACTAAATACACTATTACTTCATTGACTTCAATAGCTCAAAAATGCTAGAAAGGCGGTAAAATTATAGTAGCTACAACCATAGGATTCTCAATGGGTTTAATAGTGTTATAGGATCCAACCCAAGTCATCCTTCCGAAAAGGATGGATACACCCAACCTCATCTCCACTAAATTTAGAAGCCTCACTTGATTGGATCGAGGATTTATAACTAATGCATATGGTTTGATCAAACCTCTTCATAAGCAACCTTTTTTCAAAGTAATCAATGCCTTAGGTGCAACAATAATGGTGATCCCTAGATTCTATGAGGGAATTTTAACAAGATTATTTCTTTTTGGGAAAATAAAGATGACATCCACATGCTTGACACAGACAACATGGCCTTTAGAGACATAATTAGTAAGCTCAGAATAATCAGTCTGTAAACCTCCAATGGTTGTTACACTTGGAACAACAAAAGAGGAGGTTCACACTAGATTGTAAAATGGTTGGACCGATTCCTTATAGCAGAATCCCCTTTTTGAGTCAAAACTACAATGGAGGCTAACATTAGTCCTTGTGTAGGGTATAATCACTTTCCAATTTACTTATCCTAGGACAACTCAAATATTCCTAGATCCAAACCATTTTGTTTCAATGTTTTTGGTTAGATCACCCATAGTTTATGAACAACATTAGAGCATGGTGGGAAAAGGAAATTGGAGTGAAAGACACACTTATATATAGGTTTCAACATAAATTAAAGAAAATCAAGCAAAAACTTAAAAAATGGAACAAAGAAGTTTTTGGTAATATCTTCCAAGCCCAAGCCCAATTCAAAGAGGACATGGATAACTTACAACAAATTATCATTAGGGAAGACAAAATTGAAGAATGAACAACTCAAGAGGTAAGCATCCAATCCCAATTATCAATTAGAGCCAAACATGAGGAAACACTTTGGTGACAAAAATCACGAATCAAATGGCTCAAAGAGGGAGATAATAACACATGCTTCTCCCATAATTGTATAATCAACAAAAGGAATCACAATCACATCAAATTTCTCAAATAAACTACATGTAATATATTAAAAATAAATGAAGATATTGAATAAGATATGGAAAACCACTTTCACCACCTTTTTTCAGAACCACCCACAAATAGGTTAGCAAATATTTGAGCCATTAGAGGCAACATTCCATCAATGGTTAGTGAGGAACAAAACATAAGTCTGATGCAATCCATAACCTTTGAAGAGTTACCTAAACCATATGGGAAATGGTTGCAGGTAAATCCACAGGGCTTGATGGCTTCACCATATATTTTATCCAAGCAGGTTGGCTAGTAAATGGAAATGAAATCTAGAAAGTGGTGGAAGAATATAGAAACACCAAGAACATCCTCTCGGATTTCAACTCCACCTTCCTTGATCTCATCCCAAAGGACTCGGAGGCCCACATTGTCGAAAAATTCTGTCCCATCTCTCTTTGTAATGTGATTTATAAAACCATCACCAAATTGATAGCAAACCAATTAAAACCAATCATGGATTGATTAACATCTCTAGAGTAGGGTGGATACATTAAAGGCTGACATATTCTTGATGGAATCACCATCATTCATCAAATGATACATTCCTTGAAAAATATCAAATCACTCAATATGATGATCAAGTTGGATATGTCAAAATACTATGACTGTCTTAGTTGGGAATTCATGGATCAAATGCTAACTACCTTTGACTTTATCCATGAATGGATTTCTTGGGTGGGAAACCTCATACCCTTGGCCTTTTTATCCATCCTTCGGAATGGTAATCCCTTTACTATCTTCAATATATCTAGAGGAATTCACCAAGGTGACCCCTTCTCACCCTTTCTATACATTCTTATGGCCAAGGGCTTGGGTTGAAGCATCAAATAGGTTATATCAAATGGTTCTTTAAAAGGGATAACTCTAAATCATCAGGTGGATCCTTTGTCACACTTACAATTTGTGGATGACAATCCTCTAATGGGTGCACCAGATTTTTTTGAAGCTAACTCCTTTAAATCCACTCTATATACCTTTTTGTTGGCAACATGCGTTTAGTTAAACCAAAATAATTCATTCATTTATTTTTTCAACACTCCTCTCAAAATCCCATGAAATATTTGAAGAATCTTGGGTTTTCAACAAGGCACCCTTCCTCTCAAATACTTAGGTTCTTTTCTCCTCTCTAATTCTATTCGTAATTCTTCCTGGGAATAAATCCTATCCAA
>ML797401.1:0-41237 GCA_009831015.1 Picea engelmannii
TTCTTAACCATTAGACTCACTCAAGTTGTATGTTAATCAATGTCATTTTGCATCTTTTTTTAATATTAATGGCATTCATTGGCATATATCAACCACCTTTAATTATGTGGTTGTGATAGTTAACAACTAATGTGAATGGGGAGGACTGGAAAATTGGTGAATTAAAATATAATATCAATAATATTAAAATATTTATGATATTTTACTATGGTTGACCATGCTCAACTATGGTTTAACATGTTTGATTATGGTTAATAATGTTTGACCAAGGTTGACTATGGGTGGCCATGGTTAACTTATGTTTGATTATGGTTAACAATGGGTGAATACGACTGAATTTGGTTGACTATATTTGATTATGCTTGACCATGTTCAACCATGGGCAACTATCATTGGCAATGGATGACCATGGTTAAAAATGATTTTACCATGGGTGACCTAGGGTTAAGCATGTTTGACAATGTTTAAATGTGGGTAACTATGTTTGATTAGGGTTGGGCATGTTTGGCCTTGTTTGACCATGGTTGACTATAGTTGACTATGGTTGATCATGTAGTACTATCATTAACAATGTTTGATTATGGATGACCATGGATGACTATTTTTTATAATGGTAGACCATGTTTGACTATGGTTGACCATGACTAACCATAGGTGAATATAGTTGAGCATGTTTAACTATTGTTGACCATGTTTGACTATGGTTGACCATGATTGAAGGGGATTATCTTTGGTTGACCATAGTTGGATTTGGTTTACTTTATTTAATTGTGATTGAATATGCTTCATATTTGTTGATTTTGGGTGACTATGGTTGACATTATTTGACCATTGTTTACTATGTTTGATCATGTTAGATGATGGTTGGCCATGGTTGATAATACAATAATGTCACATTGCAATACTAAGATGTTGATAATATGGTTATGTCACACTGTGATGTTCATTAAGGGTTATGTCACAATGTCATGTTCATTAAGGGTTATGTCGCATTATGATGTTCCTTAAGGGTTATGTTGAATTGCGACGTTGTTGAGTGGTTATGTTGCATTTCTATGTTGTTAATGCTTATGTCACATTTAGACGTTCATAAAAGGGCTATGTCACATTGCAATTTTCATTGATGTTTATGTGGAATTGCAACATTCCTCAATGGTTATGTTGCATTGTTAAATTCCTTAATGGTTATCTCACATTATGATGTTCATCCATGTTAATATTGTGCATATAAATGTTCTTCAATGTTCATGTTGCATTGTAATATTTCTTAATGGTTATGTTGCATTGGGATGGTTGTCACATTGTGATGTTCTTTGATGGCCATGCTGCATTTCAACATTCATTAAGGTTATGGTGCATTGATACTTTCCTCAATGGTTATGTTGCATTACAACATTGGCCAATGATTATGTTGGATTGTGATGTTCCTCAATGGTTATGTCTCATATTGTATGTTTGTTTTCCATTAAACAAACTTGGTGTTATCTTGAAAGGTACCTTTGTACATTGTGAAGAGTTATAAAAGAAGAGTCTCTATTTAAGGTTGAGCATGGTTTGACAATGGCTAACTATGTTTTCCTATGGTTGATCATGTTTACTATGACTGATTATGGTTGACCATATTTGACAATGGCTTTTCATGTCTGACCATGGTTTCCCATGTTTGACTACATGGTTTCCATGTTTGACCATGGTTAACCATCATTGTCCATTTTTTACTACAACTAACCATGGTTGACTATGTTTGACTATGGTTGATAATGTTTGACCATGGTTAACAATAGTTGACCACTCACTATGGTTGGCCATGTTTGACTATAATTGATTATGGTTTATTATATTTGATAATGGTTTAATATGGTGATATGAAATAGAACCGAATCAAGGAATGTGATTAAGACTTAGTACCTACAATGAAATTCGATAGAAGGTCGACAAGATATGTAAAATACAATGTAAATCTAAAGTTGAATGAGACAAAAGTGAAAAGAAATGGAAAAGAAAAACAATTAGGAGAGAAGGTTGAGGAATGGGAAGTGAAGAGCCATGGTTGTTGGCCTTCCCTTACCCCCCATCTCTCCCTATTTTCTTGTTCACTCTCATTTGCAATGGCTCTTTTGGCCATGAGAGGAAAAATGGAAGAGAGCCATGAAATATTTGTACCAAATATTGATGAAATGAAATATACTGAGCCCCATTTGAAGCGGGTTTCCTCATTTGGGTTCCAAGGTAAATTATTGTGTCAAATATGTGTTTAACTTATTTTGATGTGATCTTTGTGTGATGATATAATGATTCCAAATAGTCTTAGTGGATTTCTTCGATCATTTCTTACTATGTCACATGATCCGGATTAGATAATTATATTATTTTTGATCTATCTCACTACTTTTTGGGTGAAAAAAAATGGAGGAATCAACTTGCAGGGCCATATAGGTAGCTGGACCAAATTTGGAAATTTGGGTCCAAAAATAAATTAGAATATTCCAGAGCCATTTTGAGGGATCACAGGAATTTTGGTCCAAAACTTACTATGGAGGAAGATTCTAAATTTTACATGTCGATACCTTTCCAACGATGAAAATCATTTGTCAATCAGAGTTCATATGAGAAAGTTATGCCTCCTACAAGTTGACTTACCATATTGATCACCATGGTGCGAGTGGAGGCCACATCAACATCCATTACTTAGAAATGTGGGGCTAGACACGTAGTGTATTTTCTAAGAACATTCAATTACGTCCAAAACCTTATTAGAATTGAAGGTTGAGGAAGTCAAAATCCCATCCATAGATGGCTATCAGACTATGTTAAATACCGGGCCACTAAGAGGAGAAGAAGTTCCATTCTTTTGCATTGTATCTTGTTCTATAGTTGAGAAGAAATTTGAGTATGGTATTTTGTGATCATAATAGAGGGGAAGAGATTTTGTATCAACCATACAAAGCACAATTCAAAGGCAACTCCACAGAGAGTGCCTCTTTCTTTGCACTTGCATCATTTCTTTACCAGAGAAAAGAGAGAAGAGAAGCCTCAGATTCTAGCTGGGTTTTCTTCCGTATTAGGTTTCCCAGGTCATATATTGTTTTATTTATGGATGGTGTGAATGTGTTTTATTGTTATCTATTTTCTGCATTTTATCTATTTTATCAGTAACTAAATATTCTAGAGATCTAAGGGAAACTAACCTTAATAATAAATATTTCCTTATTTTATTAGATCTGTTGTGATGAACTATTCCAGTGGAATATCCACAAAATATTACAGATTATATTGGTATCAGAGCCAGTTTTTATTTTGGGTATTTGTGGGAAGTTGCAGGATCTAAGAATTGGCTTAAGGATAAGTCACAAAAAACCTAGCCATGGAGGATGAGTCTATTCATAATAACCCTCAAGATCCAACAAAAGAGAGAATTGAGTGGTTGCTAGCACAAGTTGTCAACATAAATTGCAATATGAACCTCCGTATGGTGCCTGTAGCAAGCAAGCTTGAACTGTTTAGAGATGATGGAGGATATAACTTAGAGAACAGATTGGAGGGGAAATCATAAAATTAGGAAGAAAAGAAGTCATAGAAAGAATATGAAAAAGAGAAGCCGAGTTCGAGTGTTGTGAACTCTTCACAATACCTATTCAATATGGAAGTGAAAGTGGACATAAAGCCACATCAAGGTGAGATCGATGCATTAAAACTGAATCATTAGTTGTAATAACTAGAAGTTTATTTTAGCATTCATCGTATAGATGAATTAAAAACGAGTAACTCGGTGGGAGGAATTAAAAACCCTCATTAAGTCTCAATTTTACCCTATTGGGTATGTAGAGGACCAATGGATCTGATGGCACTACTTCAGGTAGAGGAAGGGGTAGAGTGTACAAGAATACACCACTGAGTTTAGAAAGATGGCCATCGTGATGGGTATCTCTCCCAAGAACCCATATGTACTCCTCAAGTATCTGTGGGGCTTACACAATCATCTACGAAAGTAGGTGATGCTCTTCAATCCAAGGACGGTGGATGAGGCATGTGTACAGGAGCATTACTTGGAAAACATTGACCAAAAGAAGGGGAAACCAAGTGGTTCGAAGCAGAAAGAGAACCAGGAATATTTGAAAGAGGGGAAGAAGAAGTGAAAAGGGGCAAAGGTAATAATACAACAATCACTGCACAACAAAGTAAATATCATAGAAACCATTTCAATCTTTGCAACATTGATGGCCACACCGAGAAAAAATGTTTGAAACTACATCCAAAGATGAACCCAAAGAACTACAAGAAGGAAGGAAAGAAACTAAACCTTCTAGCCAAAGGTTCAAGCAATCAAGTTGAAATTAGGTCATATGTGGATGAAAATATTATATGCACATATGTGTAGAAGGAGGTGCATCTAAGTAGCCTTCATCAACAGGAAGAGAAGGAGATGGCCAAGCTCTTCCACATCAAGATTCAGGTCAAGAAGTCCAATATAGATGCTTTGTTCAACTTTGGTTCATAGGATAATATCATAGCAGCGGATTTGGTAAAAAATATTGGATTGGAGGTTCATAATCATCATATCCCCTATCCATTGGGTTGGGTAAATAAGGATGCAAATATAAAGGTAACAAAAAAGTGTAAGATTAAATTTGTTATAATTGTTGATTTTATTGATGAAGTGGAATTGGATGTAGTACCCATTGACGTATGTGGAGTAGTTTTTGGAAGCCTTTACATGTATATGAGGGATGTAATATTCATGCGGAGATCCAACCAATACCAACTGATCAAGGATGGGAAGTCCTACATCATCAATGCGCATAAAGGAAAGTCAAATATCTCACTTGTAAGTGTCAATCAAGCCAAGAAGTTGATTAGTTCCAGTAAGAAATATGTTTTACTTTTATTAAGAGAAAGTTAGTCTGGTGATGAGTCAATGAGAGTGAAGGCATCCCTGGATGGGTGTACTAAAGAGAAGAAACAACAGTTGGATGAGTTTCTACAAAAATACAGAGGAGTGTTCCAGGAGCCTAAAGAGATACCACCCAAGAGAGAAGTGGAGAACGAAATATAGTTGTTTCCAGACTCCCCATTGTTGAATATTGGGCTATATAAACAATATGTTCTGGAATAAAATGAAGTGAAGAAGAAATTGCAGCAGTTGTTGGAGCAGGGTGTAATTCGAACACGTACCTCACCTTGTGGGCCACCCATCATAATTGTGCCCAAGAAGGACATGACTTGGAGAATGTGTATCGATTATAGGGAATTGACCAATATTACACTAAACAATTGTTACCCCTTGCCAACGATCGATGATCTATTTGACCAGTTGCATCATGTCAAGTACCTCACTAAGAAAGATTTGAAATCAAGATATCACCAGTTACAAGTCAAATAAGAAGATAATTGGAAGACTACATTCAAGACAAGGAAAAGTTTGTATGAGTGGTTGGTTATGCCATTCATTTTATTCAATGCACCGACTACAATTATGAGACTAATGAATGTTGTTTTATGCCCTTATCTAGATTAATTTTTTATTGTTTATTTGGATGATATACTGGTGTATAGTGCTACCTGGGAGGAGCATATGCCACATCTTATGTAGGTGTTAGAGACTCTGGAAAAAAACCAGCTGCTAGAAAATTTCAAGAAATGTGAGTTCTCTCAGCAGTGTTTGGTGTATTTGGGGTATGCGAGCCAATTCCTGCAAATGTCACTGAAGTTAGGAGTTTTTTGGGAGAGACACACTACTTGCAGAAGTTCATAGATTCATTTTTAGTATTAGTTGCACCACTCCATGCCATAATATCCAGTGTCAACAGTTTCCAGCGAGGGAAGAATCAACATAAGTCCATTGATGAGTTGAAAAGAAAGATTGGTCAAGAAGCAGTGATCGCACTACCAAACTTGAAAAATCCTTTCAAAGTGGAGACAGATACAAGTGAGTATTCCATGGGAGCAGTAATGATGCAGGGAGGAAGTCTCATCTTCTATCATTATGAATTATTTCATGAGGTGGTTCTCAAATACCCTACCTGCAACAAGGAGCTCTATGACTTGGTACAAGATGTAAAAAAGTAGAAATACTATCTAATGGGAAAGGATACCATCATCCACAAAAGTCACCGACCACTATAGTATTTGCAGGACTAGAGTAATCTACAACAAACTAGACATTACAAGTGGATGGGGTTTTTATAACAATTTCATTTGGTCATAAAGTATAAAAAGGGTAGCACAAATAAGTTGGTAGACATGATTTTAGGGCCACCCACATCTAATATTATAGCTTTGGGAACTCTAATGCACATGGAGCCTTTTACCTATGATGCATGCAAAGAGGCATACATAGAAGATGAGGAATTCAAGGAGGTGTTTCAAAAAATACAAGGACAAAGTCATATAGAATAAGGTGATGGAAAGGTTTACTATCATTTCCATAATGGTCTACTCTACAAGCTCGACAAGCTATGTGTTCTTAAAGGTGAAATAATACAACTTATCAAAGAGGCTCACACCTCCAAGGTTGTAGGACATTTTGGTGTTGGGAATATGATTTCCAACTTACAGAGATATGTATATTGTCCCATAATGCAAGAATATGTAGCACAATATATTAGAGGATGTATACTTTGTTGTACCAACAAGCCCAACAACAAAAATCAAGGTCTATACCATCCCTTACATGTACCCACTTGACCTTGGGAAATCATTTCCATAGATTGTTTTAGAGGTTTACCAACAACCAGGAAGGGACATGAATATCTATTTGTGGTATTTTACATGTTCAAAAAAATGTACATTATCATGCCTTGTAAAAACACCATCACTAGACAAGAAGCAACAAAAAAATTATTTGAACAGTTCTGGGTGCACTTTGGGATACCAAGGAGCATAATCTCAGATAGGGATGATATATTTCTTAGTTCAATTTGGACTGTGTTGTGGAGAATATGGACACTAAGTTGAAGAGTTCTACAACATTCCATCCATAGGCAGATGGGTAGACAAAAGTAGTCAATAGTACTTTGGTACAGATTTTGAGGGTTTACAATCAAGCATCCGAATACCTGGGACGAAAATTTGATCTATATACAACACTCTTATAACAAAGAAGTCCACACTTCTATTGGTAAGTCCCCTTTTGAAACTTTATTTGGACATTTTCCACCTTCACCCTTAGATGTTGTATATGGAAAACAAGGAGGAGTGAGGGAGGACCTCACGGGAGATGCACTAAAAGGAAGAGAATTTTGTTGAGAATATCAGGCAGATCCATTTGCAAGTATAAGAGACATTGAAGAAGTCACATGAAAAGGACAAGGCTAGGCATGGCCAACACAGAACAGAGAAAACATTTAAAGTGGGAGATAGAGTATGCTTACAGTTGAATAAGGAAATACTACAAGCTCATGGTAATAAGATCAAGGATCTGCGGTATGGTCCTTTTGAGGTATTAGAAAATTTGGGAAATAATTCCTACAGACTTAGTCTACCCCCATACATGTACATTTACTCAGTAGTGAATGCTGATAATCTCAAACTCTATGATCCCGCCATGTTCGATCAAGAGAAGCAACAGGTCGTACTTTCCAAAGAGGATTTAGCACCAGATGCTTAGGAAAATTTAGAATAAGACATTGTTTTTCATAAGAGGTCCATAGCTACAAGACATGGGTAGAATGACCTTTGGAAGATTGGATTGAAAGGACAACTTCTAGGGAAAGAAAAATGGCACTTCAGGAGAAGGTAGAGGAAACATTTCCTCACCTCATTCATTAAATATTTTGGGGGCCAAAATCCTCCGTAAATGGGGAGGTATGATCCAGATTGGGTCATTATATTATTTTTCATCTATCTCACTACTTTTTGGATGAAAAAATTGGAGGAATAAGCTTGCAGGGCCATTTCAACGGTTGGTCCAAATTTGGAAATTTGGGTCCAAAAAATAGTCATAAATCTTTCGGATCCAATTTGAGGCATTAAAAAAGATTTTTTTAGTCCAAAACCTACTATATATGAACATTCTAAATTCTATAGGTCGATATATTTCTAACGACGTAGATCATTCATCAATAAAAGTTCATATGAGAAAGTTATGCCTCCCGCAAGTTGACCTACCATATTGATCACCATGGTGTGAGTAGATGCCATGTTGACGTCCATTAATTAGACATGTGGGACTAGCCATGCAGTGGATTTTCGAAGAAAATTATAGAAGGTCCAAAAACTTATCACAATTGAAGGTTGAGGAAGTAAAAAACCTATCCCTAGATGGCTATCAAGACATTTTAAATAAATGGCCACTAAGAGGAGAAGGTTTCCATTATTTTTCATTGTATCTTGTTCCATAGCTAAGAGGAACATCTGATATTGGTATTATGTGAGCATAATAGAGGGGGAGAGATTCTGTAACAACCATACAAGCCATAGTTCAAAGGAAACTCCACAAAGAGTGACTCTTTCTTTGTACTTGCATCATTTCTTTACAGAGAAAAGAGAGCAAATTAGCCTCACCTTGTAGCTAGGTTTTCTCCCATATTGGGTTTCCCAGGTCATATCTTATGTTATTTATGGATGGTGTGAATGTGTTTTATTATTCTCTATTTTCTACATTTTATCTATTTTATAAGTAACTAAATATTTTGTAGATCTAAGGGAAATTAAACTTAATAGTAAAGATTTCAATATTTTATTAGATTTTCTGTGACCAATAGTTCCAGTGGAATATCCATGACAATTTACCCATCATCACAATTTATTCTTGTTAAAAATAACTTAGTTTTTATTTTTTTCATAACCACAATGGCCATGAACCTCAAACCTTTCATCTACTTTGATTAATGAGATCCGAAGAGCAAATAAGCATGGTAGTCCACTCATTGAAAATGTCACATCAATTATTTAACTCAAATTACCTCTATGTGCACGTTGATTCAATGATGGTCGAGTTTTCATGCACTATATATATATATATATATATATATATATATATAACAGAGCCAACAATTTATTATGGGAGATTGAGATATCATGCTTGAGTTTATTGTCAAACCATGGGTTGATTGAAACAATATAGAAACTCAATCTATCCACCCTATTATCCAATTGGATCAACGACTGTAATGACATAGCTATTGTATATGTACATTTGAGTTTCTATTTCCAAATCCTTAAATTTAGTGGATTATTCCTTCTGCAAACCGTTGAGCTTCTTCTTGGTGATTTTCTCTTTCCTAGGAGTTATTCTCATCTTCTCTGAGAGAATTTTCATTATTGGAGCGACTATTCTCATTTTTTTTCAGTTTCCTTACTTGGGTGACTTGAACTTCACTTTCCTGGGTGATTCATCTCACAACTGGGTCATTTTTTCACAAGTCTAAGTCGTTTCTACATTTCTATGCGATTTTGTTACTTAGTTGTGCATTTAATCTTACTCACGGGCCATACAGTGGTTGTACACATATGTGGAGGAATGTGAGGGTTTATAGAAGAATTTATAGTATCTTAGACAAGCCATTATTCCGTTGGGAAACTGAATTATTTACCAATTGATTCATTTCCCTTTATAGCTAACTAAATTTCATCCCTAGTTGATTTATCTGCCACTTGGTCGACTAGTCACTTCCTAGTCAATTCATTTACTTGCTAGTTGACTTGACTCCCTTGGTTGACTTCGTCTATGGTCAATTCATCATTAATTTTTGAATTGGTTGCAGAGTATAAAGTGGTAAACTTGGTTAATTGTTTGGTTGATTTCCTCTTTTCTTGAGTTGACTTCTCAATACTTGGACATTTTATTTATTTTTTATTCAATTTAGTATGTTTTCGGTTCAAGTTAAATATTTAGTTGACTAGTCTCTTCACTTGGTCAATCTCATTCACATGGTTTACTAGACAAGGAGCTGAGTCGTCCTATTTCATAAGTTGGTCAATTGGCTCTCCTACCTTGTCGATCTCATTCATGTAGAGTTAAGCCAACTTCAACTCATTGTCATTCATCTCTAGAGGAAGGAATGGTCTAAGGTAATAGGGTTATGGATAGGTTTCCAAAAGTGAGAACAATTTTAGAGGTGAATAAGAATTGAAGGACTTCTTTAGAATTTTGTATAGTGATAGTGATCCTAGCCTGTAGCCTATGCACATAGTGGAAACATGGGATGGTCAATCATAGAGAAAGAAGACACACAAATTGATATTTTTTATTCCCTTCATATCTTTGTACCCAAATCTTAGTCTGCATCTTAGTACAGTGGATGAAGAAATATCAAATTCATGGAACTGCAAATTTGTGATATGCATTTCTACAAAAGGAAAATTCCATCACCATGGAACTCATGGGTGGTTTGAATATCAAGTGCATATAAGAGACTTGGAAGTGGGAACCTATTGATATGGTAAATTGAGTGTCTCACACCTGCCTTAGAGGAAAATTGCAATAGAGAACATGGGCCTGGTAACTGGTTCATGAATAGATTTACATGCATTATGAGTAATAGTGAGCCCAGAGAAGTTAAACTCCAACCAGACAGAAACACATAAACCAAAACTCAACCTTGATTGGCATATTGGATAGCAAGATACATTTTTTTTCATATTGTTAGTTTTTGTGTCCAGGTTACGACTAGGATTAGCAGTAAAGAGAAGATAGGTCCTTTTACGAGGAATAAAACAAAGGATTAGTGTCCTTTATGATAATAGAGCACTCTATCTTAGACTAATGTAGGTAAATAATAATCAGCACACTAGTATAAGTAGTGGATTAGGATTAGGGTTGGAGAGTAAATTCTCTAGGGACATTGAAACTGAAACTAAGATTCACTAGTGAGAGCTAAATCTATCACTAGCAAGGAGTTATTTCCAATAAATCTCCTCTAAAAAAAGAGTCAAGCATGAGGTCTCACTGGATAAAGTGGGGTGATATCCCATCTCCTCTTTTTTTGGTGTTTGTGGACTACTACGTGTACGATGTTTTTGAAAGTGAAAGGGTATTCGGGTGGCATCACTTCTCATATATTTGAGCTTAGTTCCCCTTCCCATATCTGTGTTCCTGACCCATGAATATTCTTCTTGGTCGATGATTGTGGAGTGGTATCCTTATTTTCCATTCCTAGGGAATATACAGATGTGATTGCGAGTGGGAATTTCTTATGATACTTGAGATACACATCAAATCCCCATTTCAACTCCCCCAAGGGGGTGCCCATCTCCACAAGGGGACTTGGTATAGAAAGGACTATTACATGTGGGTTACTGTAACTATATCTAACACCTTCACCAACCATATATTGGGGACTTGACATCGCCCAAGGTTTGGTTTTCGAAAGGATCCCTTTATCCATTGGTTTGTCTATTGATGTATTAGATTTTCTAGGGTTGTTCTCTTTGGCTTCATGTCTATTAGACCATAGGTTGATTGTATTCCTTTGTTAAAACACATTTATTCACCGTGGCTAACCAAACACTTCGTTGATCATGTAGAAAATGTGGCCTTCCTCCTAAGAGGAAAGAACCACCACTTGTTAGGTGAAGGTTGTTGTCTTCTATAGATGACATTGATCCAATAGAAATAAAGAGGATTTTATCAAGTTCTGAGGAGAGTAAGAATGTAGATATTGAAGTGGTAAATTAAAGTCCTCCACAAAACGTCTATCCTCCTTTGACTGATCCTTGGGACCCCAATCAGGGATGATTTTAGGGGCTGAATTTCGCTCATGGGCTAATTTTCCATGGTTTTTCCAAAAACAAGATTCGCTATTTTAAAAATGATTCGCCCAAATTCTATAGGATAAAATTATTTTACCTTAAAAATCGCCAAAATTTTATAAAAAGTATATTAAATCCTTAGAAATTTGAATATTTTTACAAAAATATGGCCAATAATTTATTGTTGGCATATGAAGGATTAGTAAGATTCGCCAAGGTTTCTACATTTTTAAATAAATTCCCATCCTTAAAATCATCCCTAGACCCCATAATCCTTAGAGTGAATGAGCCTTTTAGTGAATCTTTTTCATTTTTTAGTAATCCTCACATGATGTCAGGAGTGAACCATTCATAGAGTACACTAGAGCCTACAATATCATCACTAAGTTTTATTAGAGGAGTCTTAATGATGCCCTCCTTACTATTGGAGTTACTTCACACACACCTAGGATTTATTTTTCCTAAGGTTTTTCCTTGTTTATTAGTCATTATCCAATCTCCTATATTTTAGGAAGAATATTCCTCAAGGGAGAATATTCTCTTTAGTTTGAATAGTTGAGTGGAGTCTAGATGATGCATTGGTTTTGTCACCATGCAACATTGGTATCATTACCAGCTAATGTGAATTAGCCTTGGTATCATCACAATACTAGTGTTGGTTGTGGAGCCTGATTATCTTCCTGATTCAGAGGTCTTTTGTTTTCAGTCGTGTTTATACCCCATGAAGAATTTACACCCCAGAAGTATGTACACTCTTCCACACGGGGGACTACAGAGGGGCGTTACCCCCTCTGCGGGGTTCGGGGGGGATATCCCCCTGGTTGGGGGGTCCGAGGGAAAGTGGGCCCCCGAAGGAAAAATTGCCTTGTAAATGTATATTGTAATTTCATTGTAAATATGGACCATTCATTATAAGGTCATAGATCTAATGGTAGAAATTATGTTATGTTTTTTTTCCCTAGAAGGCAACCCTCTGTTATGAGGGAAATGTATTGTGGCTATGCATTGTGGTGAAGATTGTATTTTGAGACGAGAGATTGTGAGAGAAACAAGAGGAATTTAGATCAGGTTTGATGTAGGTTGTATCTCTTCATTTGTTGGATAATAAGAAAGGAAGGACCTGACAATTTCTTTGGTGGGCATAGCCCACACTGGGTGAACCACATAAATCTGTGTCTCTATTGTATCGTGTATCTTCTATGTTTTGTTTTTGCATTTGTTTTATTTTATTTCTCTACGGTACTGTTTTTCTAACAACTAGTATCAGAGCGAAAGGTAACTCACAGGAAAGGAGGGTTCCTGGTTCGAGTGGGAGAAATGGCAGAAGATGGAAAGTTTAGGGTCGAGAAATTTAACGGCCAAAACTAACAGTTATGGAAGATGCAGATGGAAGATTATTTATATCAGAAGGATCTATTCCTACCATTGAGCAGAGTAGCAAAGAAGCCGACGACTATGAAGGATGAAGAATGGGAGATTCTTGACATAAAGTCTCTAGGAACGATACGACTGAGCCTGGCAGTGTCGGTGGATTTCAATATTTTGAAAGAAAAGACAATGAAGGTTTTGGTGGAAATAGTGGCTAAATTGTATGAAAAACCCTCAGCGTCCAATAAGGTATTTCTAAAGAAGAGATTATTTAATATGAAGATGTCAGAAGGTGGGTTTGTTGCAGATAATTTAAATGATTTTAATACGGTTACTAATCAACTAAGTTCTGTAAAAGTGGACTTTGATGATGAGGCCAGGGATCTTCTAATCTTGTGTTCATTGCCAGAAAGATGGAATGGCTTGGTCATGGCTGTAAGTAATTCTGTCTCTGGTTCAAATACTTTAAGATTTGATGATGTTATTGGTGTTATCCTTAGTGAGGAAATGCGATGAAAAAGCATAGGTGAGACACCAGGTAATGCATTGAATATGGAGAGCAGGGGAAGACAAAAGGATAGAGTAAAGGGACCAGGGAACCACGAGAATTCTAGGAAGGGTGGATCCAAATCCAGACTTGGAAAGATAGTGTGTTGGAATTGTGGGAAGAAAGGACATCTGAAGAAAGACTGCAGAGCTCCAAAGAAACAAATAGATGGACATCAGGAGAGAAATCATGAAGCAAATGTAACAGGTGATGTGTTACAAGATGATTTGATTCTTTCTATAGATAATATTTTTGAGTCTTGGGTAGTAGATTTAGGGGCTTCATTTCATGCCACACCTGATAGGAAACATTTTCTGAATTATGTTCAAGGTGATTTTGGACAGGTTCATTTGGGTGATGATGCACCATGAAAAATTGTTGGAATGGGAAAGGTAAAAATAAAGCAACGCAATGGAAACCAATGGTTGTTGAAAGAGGCAAGACATGTTCCAGATTTAAGGAAAAATCTAATTTCAATAGGGTATTTGGCAAGTGAAGGTTGTATATCCATATTTATAGATAAGATGTGGAAGGTCATCAAAGGATCATTGGTGATAGCAAAAGGAGAGAAGGTAGGTACATTGTATTTGTGTACTGGTAATACTGACTCTTCTATCTCTTTAGCTTCTACAAGAGTGGATACAACATTGTGGCATCATAGGCTTGGACACATGAGTGAGACGGGTATACAGATACTTCACAAAAGAATTTTTTTGCCAGATCTTAAACAAATTGATTTGGACTTCTATGAGCATTATGTTTATGGAAAACATAAGAGACTCAGATTTATCAGAGTCAAAAAAGAAAAGAAGAATGAAAGGTTAGATCGTGTGCATACAAATGTATGGGGACCAGTTTAGGTATCATCTCTTGGTGGATCTCATTATTATGTTACTTTTATTGATGATGCAACTAGAAAAACTTGGGTTTATTTCATTCGACAAAAATATGATATTTTTGATACTTTTTAAAAATGGAAAGCTTTGGTTGAGAATGAGACAGGAAAAAGTTTGAAGTGTCTCAGATCAGATAATGGAGGTGAATATTGCAGCAAGGAGTTTGATGATTACTGTTCATACCATGGGATTCATAGAGAGAAGACAGTTCTAAGAACACCACAAGAAAATGGTGTGTCAGAAAGGATGAACATGACAACCATGGAGCATGCGAGTATGAGATTGCATGCTGGTTTTCCCTTACAATTATGGGAAAATGTTGTAGATAGTGTTGTTTACTTAATAAATAGAGGACCTTCAAGCTCTTTGGATGGTATAATTCCAGAGGAGGAATGGACAGGAAAAAAAGTAAACTATTCTTTTTTGAAAACTTTTGGTTGTGAAGCATTTGTCCATATTGATAAAGAAAATAGAACAAAGCTTGAGGCAAAATCCAAGAAGTGTACCTTTATTGGATACGGTGTTAATGATTTTGGTTATCGCTGATAGGATTATGAAAATAACAAAATCATTAGGAGTAGAGATGTCATATTCAATGAGAAGGTCATGTACAAAGATCAGTTGCAAGGAAAGAAACAGGAAAAATAAAAACAAGAATACACATTGCTTGATGAGATCACTGAAAAAGAAATTCCAAAGGAACCAGAAAATCAAAATGTACAAAAACAGGAGCAACAGGTACCTCAAACACCTTCAAGTGTTGTTATAAAAATCTACTAGGTTAAGTATACCCCTTGAATGATACTCTCCTTCATTGTATTATTTATTGTTGACTGATTCTGGTGAACCAGAATGTTATGAAGAGGCAATGTAGGTAGACACCAAAAAGAACTGGGAGCAAGGCATGAAAGAGGAAATGGATTCCTTGGTAAATAACCATACTTGGGACTTGGTTCAGTTGCTTGCAGGAAAAAGAGCATTGGAGAATAAATGGATTTACAAGTTCAAGGAAGAAGATGGAGGAATAAATAGGTACAAGGCTAGACTTGTTGTAAAGGGGTTTGCACAAAAGAAAGGTATAGATTTTGATGAAATATTTTCTCCTATTGTTAAAATGACTTCAATTAGGACTATTATAAGTCTTGTGGTAGTAGAATATTTTCATCTTGAACAATTAGATGTTAAAACAACTTTTCTCCATGGGGATTTGGAGGAAGAGATTTATATGTAGCAGCCACAGGGGTATGAGGTCAAAGGGAAGGAGAATTTGGTATGCAGGTTGAAGAAGATCTTGTATGGCCTAAAGAAAGCTCCAAGTCAATGGTATTTGAAGTTTCACAACTTTATGCCAGAATAGGGTTATAGTAGATGTCATTCTGATCACTGTGTTTATTTCAAAAAGATAGAAAATGGAAGCTATATTATCTTGCTATTATATGTAGATGACATGCTTGTTGCAGGGTCTAATATGCAGGATATAAATGTGCTCAAGAAAAAATTATCTAATTTAGTTGCGATGAAGGATTTGGGTGCTGCAAAGAAAATCCTTGGTATGAGAATAACAAGAGATAGGAAAAATCGCAAATTGACATTGTATCAGGGTTAGTACATAGAGAAGGTGTTGGAAAGGTTTAGAATGTAGAATGCAAAACCAGTTAGTACACCTTTGGCCAACCATTTCAAATTAACTAAGGAAATGTGTCCCAAGACATAGCAGGAGATAGAATACATGTCTAGGGTCCCTTATTCATCAACATTTGGCATCTTGAAGTATGCAATGGTTTGCACAAGACCATATATTGCACATGCAGTGGGAGTTGTGAGCAGGTATATGAAAAATCCAGGTAAAGAACATTGGGAGGAAGTGAAGTGGATTCTCAGGTATTTGAGAGGTATTGCTACTCATGAATTATGTTTTGGAGGTTCATACACTCTTCTATAGGGATATGTTGACTCAGATATGGCAGGTGATAAAGATAGCAGGAGGAGCACCACAGGGTATGTTTTTACTATAGGTGGAACAACAATTAGTTGGATTTCAAAACTGCAAAAGGTTGTTGCACTTTCAACAATAGAGTCAGAGTATGTTGCTGCTACAGAGGCTAGTAAAGAGATGATTTGGTTACATAGGTTTATGGAAGAATTGAGAAAGAATCAGGAGAATAGCAGGTTGTATTGTGACAATGAGAGTGTCATTCATATTGCAAATAACTCAACCTTCCAGTCGAAGACTAAGAATATACAGTTGAGGTACCACTTCATATGATCTGCCTTGGAAGATGGACATTTGAAGTTGGAAAAGATACACACTATCCATAATCCTGTAGATATGTTAACAAAGGGAGTAACCAGGGAGAAACTAAGTTCCTACTTAGTTTCAGTTGGTATTCAAGAATGAAGATGAAGATGAGAAATTTTCCAGGTTGAAGAAGGTTCAGAGTCCAACATATACAACAGCGGTGGAGTTGTTGAGATTAGTCTCCAAGTGGGAGATTGTTGGTTGTGGAGCCTGATTATCTTCCTGATTCAGAGGTATTTTGTTTTAAGTCGTGTTTATACCCCATGAATACTTTACACCCCAAAAGTATGTACACTCTTCCACGCGAGGGAGTGCAGAGGGGGGTTACCCCCTCTGCAGGGTTCGGGGGTGAAGCCCTCAAAGGAAAAATTGCCTTGTAAATGTATATTGTAATTTCATTGTAAATATGGACCATTCATTATAAGGTCATAGATATAACTGTAGAAATTATGTTAGGATTTTTTTCCCTAGAAGGCAACCCTCTGTTATGAGGGAAATGTATTGCGGCTATGCATTATGGTGAATATTGTATTCTGAGACGAGAGACTGTGAGAGAAAGAAGAGGAAGTTACAGTGGGTTTGTTGTACGTTGTATCTCTTCATTTGCTAGATAATAATAAAGGAAGGACCTGGAAATTTCTCAGGTGGACGTAGCCCACACTGGGTGAACCGCGCAAATCTGTGTCTCTATTGTATTGTGTATCTTCTGTGTTTTGTTTCCGCATTTGTTTTATTTTATTACTCCACAGTCCTTTTTTTATAACAACTAGTGCACTACCCATAATTCCTCGATCTCCTCCTCACTTCACTCTATTTTAGTCATTTAACTGAGATTGGTAGACTAGTTAACTCAGCTAGATGGCAGTTCACTCTTGTAATTGCCTGAGAGACTAGACTAGGTGGCATTTTACTCCTGTAACTGCTAGTGTGTGTCAAGATCACTCTAGAACACCACTATGGCACATTGGATTCTCATCTAGTGTGCATTGGTTGAGTTATACAGAGTATATCATGTGTAAATTATTCATTATTCATTATGGTTAATGCAAATTCTTCCATTCTTCCTCTCTTGCTTCTTCTTTCTCAATTTCTCTTTGCAAATGTGTGTGGTATTTTATAGATAGATATATTATGTGTAGGTTCAACACATTTACATGGTATCATAGCCAATGGACTGCTAAGAAAAATCTACACCAAATTATTTTTGCAGGTACAAAATATTGAAGACATAGGAAAAAATAGAATTCCCAAAATAATTCATTCTTACACCTTACAATTACCTTGCATGGAAAGACAGAATAATCATGCATCTATGAACCAGAGGATTGTACAAGTTAAACTTGAATACAGAGACATAACCAACATCAACCATAGAAAAATCTAAGTATCTAAATCAAATGGATGAAACATTTAGAACAATTTGCAGTCTCATCTCTCCCCATATCCTTTTTCACATATCTTCCTGTAAAACCCTCAATGAAGCCTGGACCACCTTGGAAGGGATCTTTGGAAAATAGGATGAGATGAGGGGACACATTCTTGAGGTGGAATTTCTCACATTGGATCCAAAAATCTTCGACGATCTCCAAGATTTATTTACAAAATACAAGGATTTACTATCGCAACTCAAAGCTTGTGGGGTTGATAAATCTATGGAGGAGAAACAAATAGTTCTCACCATTCTCTCCAAACTTGGTCCTGAATTCTCCATGTTCATATCCACATTCAATTCAGTCAAATTCGCCTCTGGATCCACCTGGAAGATGCCTTCTCTTGAGGAATTTATCAAATCCCTGACACAAGAGAAAACCAAGCTCATCAACATGGGAAAAATCAAAGGCCCAAAAGTGCATGCAATCACTGTGAAAGATGGAAGCCATCAATATCACAATTCTAAAGATAAATACAAAAGGAAAGCTCATGAAAATATGAATAAGGAAGGGTACTCAAAACCTTTCACCGATGCCTCTAGATCCAAAGGTGGAAAGGTAAGAAAAGGGGAGAAATGCACATAATGCCATAAAGGATTCCATCCAGAATCTGCATGCATGAAAAATAAATATATCTAATGAATCAAATAATTCAACAAAACAACCTTGGATATATCATCCCTGAAGGTTCCAAGAAGAATAAGCTAGAAGATCAGAATCCAAAGAAAGGAAATTCTAGCCATGCCTTGATTTCCATCAACTCCTCTCTCGATGCTTGGATCGTAGATTCAGGAGAATCACATCACATGGATGCCAAAAAAGTAGTATATTCTTCGTTGGATGCATGCAAAGGTCCTCCTATTATGATGGGGGACAACTCTCCAGTCGAGGTCACCGACAAAGGAAGGATTGAACTCACCAACAAAAGCTTCGAGAATGTGTTGCACATTTGAAAACATTTTGTAAATCTTCTCTCTGTGTATCAGATGATGAATTTCAGCACCAGAAAGAAATTCATATTCACACATAATGCAGTGGAAATGTATGACATGCAAACCAATTCCAGGGTTTCTACCGGTGAGGTAAGTCATCAATCTAGATTGTATACATTTTCTTAATTTATTGAACCGAATTATGCTTTACTACTTACCCATGTTGATGAAAGTAGTAGGATATGGAACGAAAGGTTCGGGAATTTCAATTTCAGATATATGCAACAACTTAGCAAGAAAATATTGGTTGATGGTCTACCAGACATCCATTTCTCTAAAGGAATCTGTGTAGGATGTGTTCTTGGAAAACACCCTCAAGAGAAATTTGGCAAAGGAAAGACTCATAGAGCTTCCTCTCCTTTACATATGATCCATAGTGACCTCATGGGTCCTTTTCTTCATCCATCAATAAACAAAGCGAGGTTTGTTCTCATTTTTTTGATTATTTCTCACGTTTCACATGGATTTACTTTCTCAGGCAAAAATCTAAGGTCTTTCAACACCTGAAAGATTTCAAAGCCCTAGTTGAGATGCAGTCAGAAGATAAAATCAAAGTCCTCCAAACTGATAATAGGGGAGAGTATGTCAATCATGAGATCCAAAATATTTTTCATGAGCCAGGGATTCATTTGTAGCACATGGTTCCCTATACTCCACAACAAAACATAATTGCTGAGTGGAAAAAAAAATCTCTAAAAGAGATGGCATCTTTCATGCTACATGCAAAGTCACTACCAAAGAGACTATGGGCCGAAGCACTTCATTGTGAAACCTACATCCAAAATAGATATCCCCATAGATCTTTCAAGGATAATACCCCCTATGAGGCTTGGAGTGGACTCAAACTGAAAGTGACCCACTTTTGTATTTTTGGTTCACGTGCATGGGCCTAGATTCCCTATGAAAAGAGAAAGGCACTTGATCCATAGAGCACTGAGTGTATCTTTGTTGGATACCCCAACAGTGTGAAGGATTACAGACTTATTGATATTTCCTCAGTCTGACTCATCATTGAATGAAGTGTCCAATTCAAGGAAAGTGTCTCACATGTACCTCAACAGTCACATGGAAACACCTTCATTCTTCCACCTGTCTGAGATGATGAGCATGCACATGCCAACTCTTCTTCATATGAGAGTTATTATTCACAAGATTCAGATGATTCATATACAAATTTAGTATAGTCAGATGAAAATTTAGTTCATCCAGATGCAGATGCAGAGTGATGCAGGAGCGTCGCTCCCAAGCCAGCCATGCACCAGCCAGCCAGCCAACACAACGCACATTCAATGAAGGAAGAGAGGCGCAACCCTCTTGTTTCAAATTTTGAATTTGAAATCAATGTAATTAATGTTTTGTAAGGCTGTGGAGCCATAAATCTATGCCTTTGAGCAAGGTGTAGTTAAAGAAGGCCTTTAATGGTTGTAAGGCTGGGATCTAGCTCCGATCTAGACTAGACAACCATTTAATTGTGAATTCAATGTAATTGAATGAGAGTAGGTGAGATGGAGGGAAGATATCGAAGAGCCCCATCATGTAAAAGATCTTTCGATCTTGTTTAGAGTTAGAGTAGAGATATAGGAGAGCTCTGTGAGTGTTAGAGTAGAGGAGAGAAGGAGCCGAGACTCTGTCAAAGTCTGAGCTGAAGAACACCTTGTAAAGGAGGCATTTCATATTAATATAAAGAGCAGATTTCCTGCATGAGTTTCTGTGTGTCTTTATGTGTTTATGAATGTCTTTGTGTGTTCTTTATATGCTGTAGAAGTGCATTTGCAGGGAAAGATAGGTTCTGCTATCTATGGGTTCCTTGATTTTAGGTTTGGGATTCTTTGAGGCTTCATGCCAAGAGGGTGTGACAGAACGTTGCGAGTTCTGAAAGCCAGTGCATAGATGCACTCCTGAATTCTGCGGAATTTGGGCAAGGATGTTCCAAGAGGGTGCACCAGCCGAAGTCATTGGCTCAAGGAGGAAACCTTAAGGTTGCTGAACACCTTGGAGGAGGGACTGTGCAGAGGAGGACACAACAGAAGACATAATCACCGAGGGGTTCTGTAGAGCTCTGCGAGGAGGACATAAAGCAGGTGCAGATTGTGCACAGGAGAACTCTACTGTGAGTTCAAAAGGAAACCAGAATCACTGAGGATTCTATAGAGCTCTGCCAAGAAGGCATTGAGTAGGTGCCTGTGTGCACAAAGAGAACTCCTTTGAGTTATGGAATAGAGAGCGTCTAAGGAGGAGACCTTCTCAGGGTTACTGAACACCCTATAGGCTCAGCAAAGAGTTCTTGAGTAGGAAGAGGCCAAGAGGGCACTTCCATCCCTTCAAGGAGAAAAAAAAAAGGTTAATCCCTTAGAGTTCTGAGCAACAGAGAAGCTCAGGATGGATAACACCTTCATGTGTGCAAGGACCCTACAAGGAGTGCAGAGGTCGAAGAATCCTTTAAGGATTCAAAGAGGACAAAGCTCAGGAGGAGCAGTGCTTTCACGCACAGGCCCATAGTTGTAAGGAGGAGCAGAAAAGCTAGGAAAACCCTTTGGAGGGTTTGAGTTCGAGGAAGCTCGGGAGGGTCAGCGGTTTCAAGAACGCTAATAGAAGATGAATTTGCAGGCTTCGTAGCAAAAAGTAAAGGCCAAGGCCTTTGATAATTGGAAAATCTTCCAAGGCAGGAAGAAGAGCGCACAAGGGAGAAGCTACAGCTACCGTCATATCCTGCGTAGATTGTCGACAGTTGTGAAATCTAGGAGAAGGTGAACGCGAGTTAATATCGCATATGAGCTTATCAGAGGCTCATCAAAGACCCAAAACGATAGAGGCATCAGGATTTCAGAGTTCGGGGATCAAAGCGTATAGGGGTCATGGAATCGCTGCATGGCGATCTCCCGATATGTGAGATCCCGAAAAGATCAAGACCATCCATCGTTGAAGAGGACACGTGGTGGTAATCCGAGGACCCATCAGGGTTTTGGATATTGGGAGACAGAGAGGTAGGATTTTGGGAGAGAGGAAGTCTCGACTCACGAAGTCCCGAAGACATCAGAGCCGTCCATCTGTGGAGGATGTGTGTCACGAGATCCTCATATTTCGGGGATTCGGGCATCGAAGAGCAGAATGAAGGAGTCTTTTAACTTCACAACTTGCGAAGTCCCGAAGTGATCAGGGTCGTCCATCTGTGGAGGACGTATGGCAGTGATTGGGGAGCTACCAGAAGTTCTAATACCGGGAGTTCGAAGGACCAGGGATCAGTGTCGTTGGGGTCAAAATATCGAAACACTGAGAGTATAGGGACCATCCTACAGGAGGACACGCGGCGACGATTGAGGCATCGGGAAAATCCCTGAAAGGATTATACCGTATTTCGACATATTGGGATTCAGGATTTTGAAAGTCCTAAAGACAAGAAGTCTGAATATTGGGGATGAAAACCACAAAGTCATGAAATGTGACGTAGCGAGAAGTGGGGCTGCGATCACACCTATTATTGGGATTTCGAGGATCGACATTTCGGCCATTCCGAAGATAGAATCGGGATTCTTGGCATCGGAAGTCTCGAAGTCGCGAAGCGATGCGCCTTTGGAGGTAGGCTGTGGTCACGAGGAAGGTGGTCACATGGAACAGGGTTTGGCCAGGGGCTAACCACCAATTCGGCAGATCGACATTTCAGGTGTTGGGAAATCGAAGAGTCATGGAAACTTGACATCAGGACTCGTGGAGTCCCGAAGATCGAATTTCCATTTCGGGAAAAGGGTTGCGGTCATGTTGGAGGTTGTGGGGAAGTTGAAGGACATGTGGATCGAATGATGAGGTTTCGATAGGGATCCGAAAGAGCCGCTTCGGCTCAGGGAAGATTTGAAATGATCCTGTGATCGGATCTCGGCCCGAGGGTCGGGGGTCTGCACCAAGTAGGTATCAGAGATTGACTCTGTTTGTATATTGCAGGCAGAGGAAGCGAGAGGAGAAAGAGTACTCTGATACACATCAGTTTGGTATAAGAGGAAGGCAGAGTATTGAGACTCTATGGTGATTTCTCATAGGTACGTAGCAATCAAGAAGATAGTCGGGAGGATTGTAGGGCATGCTGGAAGCACTCAGGGTTGCAGAGTGATAGTAGCAGGTTTGCCAGGAGGGCAGACAGAAGAAAGGAAAATGGCTACTAAAGGCCATAGACGCGATGGAAAGAAGATCCATCAGTAGCCAAGAAAATCTGAGATGGATAAAGAGCTCACCGAGATCAGAGTGAGGATTGAGGAACTTTCACTGCAGATGCAGCAGGATGTAAGATCACATTGGGTGTATGAATGACCCATAAGGACAAAGGTAAAATGGCCAGTTAGGGAGATGTTGGCTAGAAGATAGCGGAGGATGTTGAAAATGTGGTTGAGGCATGCTGAAAGCCTCAAAGATGAAGAGGAGATGGTTCATGTATGTGAGCTAGAAGCTGGGAGAAATCTCAGTGATGAGGATGAACTGAGATCACTCGAAGATCTCAGAGACTGCCAAGAGGGCATAACATAAATTTCCAATTTCCAGGTGGGCAATGAGATGAGATCGTTGTGGAATCTCATAGACTGTCACGAGGACAGTAGGGAAATTTCATATTTCTAGGTGGGCAATGAGTTGAGATCATTGTGGGATCTCATAGACTGCCACGGGGGTAGCAGAGAACTCCTGTACTACCAGGAGGGAAAGGGAGAGAAGATGAGCTCAGAAATGAGTTCAGATCAACAAGGAAAGCTGATAGAGGAAGATCAGAAGAGCATTTTGATGATTGGAGGAATTCAGATATTCCTGCCATTGAGCCCATTCGAGGCAATAGTCTGTGTTGCAGATGCAGGAACAGGGGAAAGACAGCCAGTTGTGAGTGTCGAAGAAATGGAGAAGACATCAGAGGATGACAAAGCAAAGGAAGATGAGCATTCCAAGGAATGGCTCAACATTTTCAGCCAGGAAGCTGAGAAGACTGTAGCATTGGAGCTTGCAGCAGAAAAAGAAGAAGAGGCAGACATCATGAGCTTTGCTGATCTGTGCGAGAAGATTGAAACCTTGGAGAGAAGGGTGACAGTGCAGAGAATGCACATCCAACAAGTCAAGTTGGAAGAAGATGCAGGAGGAGGATACCAACCCAAGGAGCAGTTGGGAGAGGTTGTACTTGAGCCAACACAAAGAGATATGGAAGAAACAGAGCTATCATAGGGAAAAGCTGAGTAGCAGCTCAGTGATAGGACTGTGAAGCTGAACTTTGCAGCAGAGTGGACACTTAGTGCCACAGAGGATGAAGAGGATGACATGGGAGATCATGATGATCTGCCCATTTGCAGAGAAGAAATGTAGCCGAGGAGACTGCATACACAGAGCTAGACATGGGAGTAGCTGGACGAGGAGATAGAGTAGGTCAAGAGGATGATGTTGAAGTCAGGACAGGAGACTTCTAGTAGAGAAAGGCTAAGAAGAAGGGAGACAACAACAACAACAGAACCAACAACAACAACAACAACAGAGCAGTGGAGCAGATGAACAACTCCAGAGGACTGTTTAGGATCCAGGAGGATTTCAACAATGGCACTGGGGAGCTCACGAGAAGAAGCTCATGAATTTTTTGTAGCAGAGGAGTATGATGCAGGAGCATCTCTCCCAAGCCATCCATGCGCCAGCTAGCCAACCAACATAGCGTGCATTCAATGAAGGAGGAGAGGCACAACCCTCTCGTTTCAAATTTTGAATTTGAAATCAATGTAATTAATGTTTTGTAAGGCCATGGAGATATAAAGCTATTCCTTTAATGGTTGTAAGGCTGGGATCTAGCTCTGATCTGGACTAGACAACCATTTAATTGTGAATTCAATGTAATTGAATGAGAGTAGGTGATATGGAGGGAAGAGCTCAAAGAGCCCCCTCATGTAAAAGATCTTTCGATCTTGTTTAGAGTTAGAGTAGAGATATAGGAGAGCTCTGGAAGAGTTAGAGTAGAGGAGAGAAGGAGTCGAGACTCTATCAAAGTCTGAGCTCAAGAACACCTTGTAAAGGAGGCATTTCATATTAATATAAAGAGCAGATTTCTTGCATGAGTTTCTGTGTGTCTTTATGTGTTTATGAATGTCTTTGTGTGTTATTTATACGTTGTAGAAGTGCGTTTGCAGGGAAAGATAGGTTCTTCTATCTGTGGGTTGTTTGAGGCTTCATGCCAAGAGGGTGTGACAAAACACTGTGGGTTCAGAAATCCAGTGCATAGATGCACTCCTAAATTCTGCGGAATTTGGGCAAGGACGTGCCAGGAGGATGCACCAGCCAAAGTCATTGGCTCAAGGAGGAAACCTCAAGGTTGTTGAACACCTTGGAGGAGGGACTGTGCAGAGGAGGACACAGCAGAAGATAGAATCACTGAGGGGTTCTGTAGAGCTCTTCCAGGAGGGCATTGAGCAGGTGCAGATTGTGCACAGGAGAACTCTACTGTGAGTTCAAAGGGAAACTAGAATCACTGAGGATTCTATAGAGCTCTGCTAGGAAGGCATTGAGCAGGTGCCTGTGTGCACAAAGAGAACTCCTTTGAGTTCTGGAATAGAGAGCATCCAAGGAGGAGACCTTCTCAGGGTTACTGAACACCCTGTAGGCTCAATAATGAGTGCTTGAGTAGGAAGAGGCCAAGAGGGCACTTCCATCCCTTCAAGGAGAAAAAAAAAAGGGTTAAATCCCTTAGAGGTTTGAGCAACAAAAATGCTCAGGACGGATAGCACCTTCGTGTGTGCAGGGACCCTGTAAGGAGTGCATAGGTCGAAGAATCCTTTAAGGATTCAAAGAGGACAAAGCTCAGGAGGAGTAGCGCTTTCACGCATAGGCCCATAGTTGTAAGGAGAAGTAGAAAATCCAGGAAAACCCTTTGGAGGGTTTGAGTTCGAGGAAGCTCAGGAGGGTCATCAGTTTCAAGAACGCCGATAGAAGCTGAAGTCGTAGGCTTCGTAGTAGAAAGCAGAGGCCAAGGCCTTTGATAATTGGAAAATATTCCAAGGCAGGAAGAAGAGTGCACAAGGGAGAAGCTACAACTACCGTCAGATCCCGCGCAGATCGTCGACAGTCTTCAGATCTGGGAGAAGGTGCGCGTGAGTTAATATTGCATATGAGCTGAGCGGAGGCTCGTCAAAGTCCCAAAACGACAGAGGCATCGGGATTTTGGAGTTCGGTGATCAGAGCGTATAGGGGTTGTGGAATCGTTGCATCACGATCTCTTGATCCACAACGTCCCAAAAAGATCAGGATTGTCCATCATTGAAGAGGACGCGTGGTGATAATCCGAGGACCCATCAGGGTTTTGGATATCGGGAGATAGAGAGGTAGGATTTCGGGAGAGGGGAATACTTGACTCATGAAGTCCCAAATACATAAGAGCCATCCATCTGTAGAGGATGTGTGTCACGAGATCCTCGTATTTCGGGGATTTGGGCATCGAAGAGCGAAACGGAGGAGTGTTTTGACTTTGCAACTTGTGAAGTCCCGAAGCGATCAGGGCCATCCATCTATGGAGGATGCATGGCAGTGATTGGGGATCTACCAAAAGTTCATATACAGAGAGTTCGAAGGACAAGGGATCAGTGTCGTTGGGGTCAAAGTCCCGAAACAACAAGAGTATCGGGACCGTCCTACAAGAGGACACGTGGTGACGATCGAGGCATCGGGAAAATCCTCGAAAGGATTATATCGGGATTCGAGATTTTGGAAGTCCTAAAGACAAGTCCAACTCTTGGGTATGAAAACCTCGAAGTCATGAAACGCGACATAGCGAGGAGTGGGGTTGCGGTCACACCTATTATCGAGATTTCAGGGATCGACATTTTGACCATTCTGAAGATAGAATTGGGACGCTTGGTGTCGGAAGTCCTAAAGTCGGGAAGAGAGACACCTTTGGAGGTAGGCTATGGTCACAAGGAAGGTGGTCACATGGAATAGGGTTTGGCCAGGGGCTAACCACCAATTCAGCAGATCGACATTTCGGGTGTCGGGAAATTGAAGAGTCAAGGAAACTTGACATTAGGACTCGCGGAGTCCTGAAGACCGAATTTCCATTTCGGGAAAAGGGTCATGGTCATGTTGGAGGCCGTGGAGAAGTTGAAGGACCCGTGGATCGAATGATGAGGTTCCAATAGGGATCCAAAAGAGCCTCTTTGGCTCAGGGAAGATTTGAAACGATCTTGTGAGCGGATCTCGGCCCGAGGGTCGGGGGTCTGCACCACAAAGCCAAAGCAGAGGCCCAAGTGGGCCCAGACTACTCTCCAAGATGCAGGGGATCTTGTTGGTGATCCAGCCGATACTAGGAGGACTTGATCTGATATCAAGGAGCCTTCTATTGCACTCATTTACACTGAACCATTACCCTCCATGCCTCTTTTTTTGGTTCATTCTTCAGATCCATAGTGTTATGGTGAGGCTGCTAGAAATTCCTTTTGGGAATCCACCATGCAGGAGGAGTACAAATCCCTCCTAGAGAACCAGACTTTGGATCTGGTTCCCCTTCCTTCTGGAAGGAAACTTGTCAAGTGCAGACGAGTCTATAGGATCAAGAGCGCAACAGATGGACAGATTAGCAGATACAAATCTAGGCTTGTTTCCAAAGGCTTTCAGCAGGTGCATGGCATTGACTATGGTGAGACCTTCACTCCAGTAGAGAAGATGGATTCCATACGTTTTTCACTTTCCATTGTGGAGGCCAAGGGATGGGAAGTCCATCATATGGACGTGAATAATGCATTTCTTCATGATGATCTCTCTGAGGAGATCTATATGGAGAAGCCCTAGGGATTTATGTAGGGTTCCTCTTTGGTCTGTTATTCGAAGAAATCTCTTTATGGCCTCAAGCAGGATCCGAGGGCTTGGTATGCCAATATGGACTCCTACTTGCTATCACAAAACTTTGTAGGTTGTAAATCAGACCTGAATGAAGACATTCTATCACTTTAATACCACAACATTCTCGAATCAAACAATGTTACTTCCTTAACATTTCCTTGTGTAACCATACCTTTCACACTTAATACCATTCCCAATGGAAGTCTATTTTCATTCAGTTACACTTTTCAAGTGAAATAACATTCATTTTTCTATCTCCAATTTATATGCATTGACATCCTGCTTCCACTTTGAAATTTGATATCAGAAGTGGATTTATTTCACTAAGTAATTTTAGACAAGTAGATAAGTCATATCTAACAAATCCTTCCCTTGAACTCTTATTCTTGACACATAGATATTATTCACACACAACCTCTTAAGTTCTTTGTTCTCTTTCACCTCAAGATTTGCAAATATCTACCTTCAGGGATATGGAGCCTTACTTCCCTTACTATGCCCATTAATGACATTATTAACTTTCTGTCTTCATGTCCTATGTGAGGATTCTTTCTTTTGTTGTTTCTTCAATTTATTCAAACTTTGTAGCAACTAAATAATAATCCCTCTATTCTGCTCTTCTTTAGTTCTTTATCCAATTTTCATTACTTTCCCTGTAGCTCTTTATACCTCATCCAAATTTCGTAATATATGTCATGCTTCCATGACTCTAATATCTTATCCTATTCTTGAATTGATCCGATTAAATCTCTAATCTTTGTAAATATGCAAGCAACCATTTTTGTTAGAATTATACATATTATAGAAATATTCCAATTAATTCTACATGTAATTTTTATGCTTAATTCATGAAGATTATATCATAGTTATCCAAATTAGAATAATTCCAGGTAATTCTCCTCTAATTCATCTTTCCAATGACTATATTCTTTCCCCAATCTGATATATGAGATGAATGTTATGGCTTCCTGAAAAATCACTTTCAGCCCCCCTTTTTTTTTGCAAAAGGATCTTGTCGAAATACTTCACAAATTCTTTAACTGGTACAAAATTTGAATTTTGCACAGGCTCTTCCTTCAAACCACTTTTCATGTGACCACATCTTGAAACCACAGGCTTATCCACTCCAACGACGTTCCTTTAGCGCTTTTCCCTTATTCTTCTACACAGGAGCTTGTTCACAAAATGTCTGAGGGCTTGGTTAGTTTTAGGCCCTTCTCACCTCAACCCCTTTACCTTATCATGAGACCGATGTTGGAACCAATTCCTCTAGACTTTGACCTTCGGCTATTCTCCCATTTCATTATTCCACTTCTCCCAAAATAAAAATTCGCCGAAACCATTCTATTAGCTCCACTAGCAAATCAGACGGTCGAGATTTAATATCCTATTGACTGGATGATCCCACCCCATCTGGAGGCTTCAACAAGATCAACGGCCATGAATTAATCAAGCACTGGGATGGACAATTCTTAACTAGTTCAGGACTTCGGCACTTCGGGACTCTGGGAAATTACAACTCTCGAGTCGTTCAACTCCCCTGGAGCTTTACCTGCCAAAGCACTTACATTATCCTTCCACTATTAAATCGGATGGTCATCGCGAGAAATCCTGGAGGGTCTCAAATCAATGAACCGCATGAATTCATGACTTCAGGACATTTCATTGGTAGAGATGTCAGACACCCCAGGAGATCATAATCTCGAAGATGACATGGCATGTTGATGTCACCTATGGTGACATGGACCCATAGCATGCGTGCCATGTGTAAAAAAAAAGAACAAGTTGGGGTCCAAAATGTATTGAATCTAGGTGACAAGTGTACCCACACGATACACTTGCCATGTGGCATATGACACATCATAAATCAAATGTACGGTCCACAATTTTCTCCTTGATCTATGGATGAGATCAAATATGAGACTTTGGGACTTCGAGATTTGGAAGTTTCCCGAATCCAACACAAGATACTTTCCGGATATCCAAACACCGAACTAGAAATCAACATCTCACAGTCCTTCCACAACCACTGACTATGATTAACTCCGGGCTTTGGGCTTCAGGGATTCTTGCTCCAGGCGACCACCACACTCTCGAACTATCTAAAGCTCAATTGAAATCGATGGCTCACACTCCTCCCATAGATAACAACTGTGATTAACTCCTGGCTTCGGGCTTCGAGCTCCAAAAAACCACCAAACTCTCAAACTGTCGAACACCAAACTAGCGAAGGGAAAAGATATATAGTTGAGAATCTCCTTTGATCAATGGATAGGATTAACTCTGGTACTTAGGATCTTTGGGAATTTTCACACCAAAATAAATTTCACCCACAATCCTTCGGATAACCGAATTTACGAATACTTGGAAATCTATGGACACGTGTACCCAACAATTGATGGTTACAATTTACTCTGGAATTCAATACTTCGGGGAATTCTCCACTCTGTGCAACCAAAACCAATTTCTCCTAGAGTGTCAAATCGCTGAACCACTCGAGGATCCAACGGCTTGCACTCTCCCAGTGATATACGATGTATATTCACTCAGGGACTTCATAGCTTTGGTGATTTCTCCTCCTAGTGACATAAGGTTCAATTGTTCTTGAAGCGTCGAATCTTTGAATTGTGAGATCTATGGATCACGTTCCATGATGGGATCTATTGACGATATCCACTCCTCTTTGGCCAAGAATTATGACCCAAGAACTCTAATCAATGGTTCATGTTCTCTTGTACCCAGATCCAACGGTTGGGATCTGATCTCCTTTGCCATGCGCTCTCTCTCGTCTGGGTTTGATCCAATGGCCTAGATATAATCTTGCAACCCAAATTAATGGCTATTGTGGTTTCTCTCCTTTGCGGCTCCACTTCCCTCCAACGAAGGATTTCTCAATATTTCAAAGGCTCGACCTTTGATCTCTCCACTACAGGGTCAACTCCTTGGCCTCTGCTTGATTTCTCGAACTGCTACACCTCCTGATATTTCTAACAAATTCAAAGTTTTCTCTCAGCGCCCTTTTGTCACCTTGTAACTTCAAATTTGACCAATTCCAAGTCTAAATTTTCTAGAACAAAAATTAAATTAAGAATAACTCACCACTTCACCAAATTTATCAAATTTCTCATGAATTTAACAACAGAAATTGGGGATTTTTCCCAATTCCACATAATTTATTTTGATTTTTACCATGGACGCACTGTAACTTGAAATTTAGCCACCTCAAAATCAATTCTCTGTGAAATTTCTCTTCAATTCATCTTTATCGCCCCATCCAGGCTAATAATTGAAAACTGGAGCTTTGATACCATTCTGTAATGTACCCATCCATGCTCAGGCTGAGCCCGATACCAATCTGTAATGCACCCAGCCACCCACAGGCTCGCCACACTACTCCAAAAAATCGCTTCTTCAATGATCTCAAATTCTAATAACATTTAATCTAAAATCAAGCATGAAAGACCCACATGCATTAATCAATATCCATGCTACAACATAAAAAAAATAAACAATGTTCCATTTACATTAAATAACCACCAGAGAGACACATTATAAATACATATCTCAGAGATAATTAAATACATAGAAGAATATACATTATACAAAAAACGCATGATAGAGAGAAATTATATTTTCAAGTAAAGATTCACCAAATGGTTGCATACCATGGACATTCCTACCAACCATAGAAATGGATTTTCATTTACTCTCAACAACAGGTCACCCCCGAGCCAGGGCTATGAATCCACAAGTAAGGGTCCTAGGACAAATATGAAACACACAATAGTTGGCTAAATAGCTCTCATGTTTACCAACCACACAACAAATTCAAATTTCTACCTCTCTTTCCCCCTCATCCTGCACAACCCAAAGAAATTAACACCTCTCTCTTCCATGCAGTCCCTTAGGTTGTTCCATTTCTCTCTAGGGCTCTGGTGCTACTGGTCTGGAAATCTCCCTGCTGGAAACTCCAAGGATTCTCATCTTTGGACTGTTCTTTCAGAACTTCCATCAATCTCATGCACTCGGTCTTCCATTCCCTCCTGGAATGCTTAGTAAACTATTACAACCAACTAGAAATGGCTCTCCTCCTCCAACCATTCATTTCCATGCTCCCCAAAGAGCACAAAAATTCAATAAGAGTGAGGAGGGTGTAAGAACGAATGAATAAAAATAAGTGAACCTAGAACAATGAGAGAGTGAGTGAAGAATAACAATAAGAACAAGAAGTCCCCAAACAAAACAAATATGGGTTTATATAATTACTTGGAAATCAAGAACCACATGGCCTTCCCCAAGAAGCACATGTAACCCATTTTCTCCATAAAATCAATTATGGGTAAATAAAATATAATAAAAATGCTTATCCCCTTATGCCCACTCTCTTGTAGAATCATAGCCCCCTATCTATTTTGTCCTTGTCTGTCTTGCATCCAATGATGTATTTTATTAATGTATATGAAGTATTACATTTCCTAGGAACTCTAACCCCTTTTCAACTTTACTGGCTCACCAACCTAAGTCACAATTACATAATACAATCTAGTTCATAAGAGTTAAAACCGGGGTGGTACAATTCCAAGAAAGAGGGTGACCTGACCAACAAACAACATAAAATAATAGGGCGCTCGTAGAACAAAAGGTATTAATGGCTACTTTTGTTTGTAGGGTAAGTATAAAGGCACAAACCATATGCTCCCTCATTTCGTCGATCTCTCCCTACTTTCTATGATTATATATATTTTCAGTGCTTATGTTCCCCTTAGGAATTTATTCCAATAGGGTAAGTAGAACTGAATAAATCTTTAATGAGAGCAAGACTAGGTGGTGAAGAGCCAGTAATTGTTGATTTTATGATATTTTAAATAGTTTATTACATCGAATGGCATACATGCATATTTCATGCTTACCTTATCCAGGTGAAATTATCACTTGTATCCCTACATGATTCATGCTTGTGTGCCACCTATCTACATGACCAAAGTTGATGAGATGATCCTCAAATGGCCACATGGTCAAACTTTGCAACATCCAACTTTTGACGATAGGGACTAGCCACTACATGACATATCCTTTATTTCTTATTTAACTCTTGATTTCATTTTACACTTGTGTTTTACTTTGGATAAGGACCTCGTACGAACCATCACAACCTATTCTCTTGAAGTCTAGCATAAACCTTGTATATCTTAAACCTTGGTGCAACACCCATGATCATCACCCATCTCCTCATAGGAAAAGCTTTGTTACTTACTTAGAAAGGCACAAAGACAATAACAAGATTTATGTGAACTCTTTTGATAATGTATGCTATCTATTCCATAAACATAGGAGACTCTCTCTTCTACTATAATTATCACAGTATTTGGCAGTCACTATAAGGAGAACACCTTCTAGCAAAGGTTTTTAGTGTTGCACAATTTTCAAAAAAGCCTCTGCTACGACCTACTTTATTAGTTTTGAAGGTTTTAATGAATGTTCCATATAACTAAAAACATTTGGGTGGGTGGAGATTGTAGCATAGGTTTTTTTTCGGTGCTTTTAATGTCAAAACGCACCAGTGTGCACACATAAATGAGACACACTGGTACCAATTCACATACATAAATGAGACACACCAATACCAATTCACATGCATAAATGAGAAGCACCGATGCACACACATAAATGATGAGCACCGGTGCACACACATAAATTAGAAACACTAGAACTCACACATAAATAAGAATCACCAGTGAGAACATATAAATGAGAAGCATTGATACCGATGTGCATACGTAAAAGAGAAGCATCGATGCACACACATAAATTCTTAGCATTGGAGTGCACACATAAATGAGAAGCATCAGAACTCAAACATAAATGAGAAGCATTGGTGACCACACAAGCATCGGTGATGTTTATGTTTATGCATGCTGACGCACCGCCAATAACCCTACCTCGATAGGTCCTAAGCCTAACCTCTTGGTCTAAGGATCGTTCTTTCAACCTCCCAAGCTGAATTATCTCTTTTGATTCCCACTGGAACCTCAGTCAAATCGATCCACAGGTCCTTCTTTGCTCCTCACGGCCTCTGTACATGACCATGAAATTCCATAACAGGAACCAAATTTTGGGTTTTATAGGCGGGAGAGCCCGACCTCCCGTCCTCTGGACTCCCAAAAAGCTGACTCCCAAAAACTCGATGTACCAATGTCCCGACCTCCTCCTTCTTCATGATTTCGGGTTTTCAAACACCAAAATGCTCCGGACCTCTTATCCACAAGATCCCTGAAATGTCAATTTCCGATATCTGAAATGTCGAAACCCCTCCGATCTCTTCCACGTGTCCTCCCTCAGATGGAAGGCTGCAATCTTTTCACTATTTTGAGACTTCTACTGTGGAGTGTCCCGACCTTTGTCAACAAGACCTCTGAAGTCCCGAAGTCCGAAATCCTGATGTGTTCACCTTGTCGGGACTTCCGTGTCCTCCGCTCTGTGTGTGAAAATGTTAAACCCCGTGCATCTCCTAACAAATCTGATGGCTATCGGCTATTTTGAGCGAGATTCGACAACTCAGAATCTCTTCTTCCCTGGGCACTCCTCCACTACTCCCTGGACATGGAAACTTCAATGGTTCAGATCTATTTGGCTAATCCGATGACAGTTGTGATCCTCCTGAGCTTGTGCGCATTCTTCCTAGACTTAGAAGAATTCTCCAAGTGCAAAAGGCCTCAACCTTTGCTCCTTTTCTACGATCTCTACAGCTATGGCTCCGTGCGTAAAAGCACTCACCCTCCTGAGCTTTATCCTTCTCAGAAACCTTAAAAGGTTCCCTCACTTCTTCTCTCCTTGTAGAGTCTTAGCACACTAAATCGTTGCTAACTCTTCTGAGATTTCCCATAGCTTCGACCTCTAAGGAAACTTATCCTTTTTCTTCTCCTCAGATGGAGAATCTGATGCCTTCTTGGCAGTCTCTTGCTCAAGCAACCCCTTCTTGAGCCTACAAGGTATTCAACAACCCTGTGAAGATCCTTCTCTTTGGACTCTTCTTCAATTCCAGAACTCAAAGAGTTCTTCCTGTGCACTCTGGCACCTACTCAATGCCCTCCTTGCAGAGTGTCTAGGATCCTCAGTGATTCTAACTTCTGTTGAACTCACAGCAGAGTTCTTCCTCAATGCAACCTATGCATATGCTCAATGCCCTCTTGGCAGAGCTCTACAGAACTCCTCAGAGATTTTGTCTTCTTCTGTGCCTTTCCTCTGCATAGTCCTATCTCCAAGGTGTTCATCAACCTTGAGATATTTTCCTGAGTTTAAGACTTCAGCTGGTGCGCTCTCCTGGCACGTCTTTGTCCAAATTCCGCAGAATTGGAAGTGCACTGGCTTTCAGAACCCGTAGTGTTCTGTCACACCCTCCTGGAATGAAGCCTCAAAGAACCCCAAACCTGAAATCAAAGAACTCCTGCAAATGCATACCTAATCATATATCTACAACATAAAATGAACACTCAAAGACATTCACACAACACATAATTCATGCAGGAAAAACTATTGTTTTGTATTAAATGGAAATGCCTATTTTTACAAGGTGTTCCTAAGCACGGCCTATAACAAGGTCTCGTCTCTCTCTCTCTCCCATAGATTCTCTATGCATTCTGCCCCCTACTCAACTCATTTGCATTCTTTGCTACCAACTACAAAAGAGATCAAAAGATCTTTTACATGAGGGGCTCTTCGAGCTCTTCCCTCCAATCCCACCTACCCTATTCAATTACATTGAATGGGTTGTCCAGTCCACAATCGGATCTAGATATCAGCCTTACAAACATTAAAAGCCTACCTACACTACAGCCTATGCAAAGCATGGACCCATGGCTCAACAACCTTACAACATTTAATTACATTCAAATTTGAAATTTGAGAGGCTGCACCTCCTCTCCATGAATGCACGATTTGAATGCGCTGAGCTGGCTAGCTGGCTGGCTAAATTTCGTGGAGAGATGCTCCTGCATCATACTCCTCAGCTGCAAAATTCATGAGATCCTTCTCATGTGCTTCCACCTCAGTTGTTGAAATCCTCCTGGATCCCAAACAATTCTTGGGAGTTGTTCATCTGCTCCATCTCCCTGCTGCTGCTTCTTCTACTGCGCTGCTGCTGCTACTACTTTTCTGCCCAGCTTCTCCTTGCTGGTAGTCTCTGTTGATCTCAACATCAGCCTTCTAATGTCTTCTATCACCTCATCCTACTGCTGCAATGGCTGGCCCTGTTCATGCAGTCTCTTCAGCTGCATTTTCTTTCTGCAGATGGGCAGATCATCATGATCTTCCATGTCATCTCCTTCATCTGCTTCCAAGCTCACTTGTTGGATGTGCAAGCTCTGCACTATCACCCTTCTCTCCAGGGCTTCAATCTTTTCACACATATCAGCAAAAGCTCATGCTGTCTACCTCTTCTTCTTCTGCAAGCTCTAATGTTGCAGTCTTTTCATCTTCTTGGCTGAAAGTATTGAGCCACTCCTCAGAATGCTCATCTTCTTCCCCTGCTTGGGAAACTTCTAATGTCTGCTCCAATTCTTCTTCCCTGACAGTCATAGCTGGTTGTCTTTCCCCTATTATTGTTGCTTCATCTGCAACACAAACTCCTGCCTCCTCCGGGATAAGTGGTAGGAATATCTGAATTCCTCCAATCATTAGAAGATTTCTCCGATCTTCCTCTTGGATGGTGTAAGTTTTTAACTTGTCATCATCTTCATTCACATGGCTTGGAAAACCATATCAATATTTCTCCTCTGTCAGCTCCTCGAGCTGATTCAAACTCACCTATGAGTTTATGAGACCCTCAAATAGCCTCATCTGCTTATCCCTACTCTCCTGGCAAATTGGGACTTCTTTGCTGCTTCCCTGGCAGACTATGAGATCAACTGATCCCATCTTCATCAGCACCCCTTTCTAACTTGAACTCACCTCCGAGTCCATGAGACTTTCTGATAGTCCCGTCTCTGTTCCCTTGCCCACCTAGCAAGTTGGAATTTTCCGGCTGCCCTATTGGCAGTCCTTGAGATTTCGTGGTGATCTCGTATCATTTCCCTCCTGGCAACATGAAATTCCCCGACTATCCTCATGACAGTCTGTGAGATCGCATAGCGACCTCAACTCTTTGCCCTCCTGGCAATTGGGAATTTCCTGACTGTCTTCTTGGCAATCCTTGAGATCTTCAACTGATCCCATTGCATCCTCTGCATCATCACTGAGATTTCTCCCAGTCTCTGGATCACATATCTGAACCATTTTCTCTGGTTCATTGAGGTTTTCAGCATGCCTCAACCACCTTCTTAATAGTCTACGCTGTCTTCTAGCCATCAACTCCCTGACTGGCCAATTTAACTTTGTCTTCATGGGCCATTCATATACCCATTGTGACTTGGTATTTTGTTGCATCTGCAATGCAATCTTTTCCATTTCTTCCCTTATATCAACAAGCCCTTCATCTATTTCAGATCTACTCATCAGCTCTAGGTCTTTCCTTCCAGCATATCTATGGCCTTCAGTAGCCATCTTGCTGTCTATCTGCCCTCCTGGAAAACTTGTTGTTGTCACTCTGCAACTGAGAGCTTCCATCCTTCCTCTACAGTCCTCCCAACTGTCTTTCTTGATTGTTGTCTACCTGCAAACAATCATTACAGAGATTCCAGTACTTTGTCTTCCTTTTCCTTCTCTCTGCCTGAAATATACAAATAGAGTTTCAAGCTTTGATACCACAAATGGTGCATTACCAATGACCCTACCTCGACAGGTCCTGTGCCTGACCTCCCGGTCTAAGGATCATTCTTTCAACCTCCCAAGCTGAATTATCTCTTTTGATTCCCACTAGAACCTCAGTCAAATTGATCCACAGGTCCTTCTCTGCTCCTCACAGCCTCTGTACACAACCATGAAATTGCACAACATGATCCAAATTTCGGGTTTTATAGGCGCGAGAGCCTGACCTCCCGTCCTTTGGACTCCCGAAAATCCGATGTACCAATGTCCAAGCCTCCTCCTTCTTCACAATTTCGGGTTTTCAAACACCGAAATGCTTCGGACCTCTTATCCACAAGATCCCCAAAATGCCGATTTCTGGTATCCGAAATGCCAAAACCCCTCTGATCTCTTCCATGTGTTCTCCCTCAGATGGACGGCTGCAATCCTTTTTCTATTTCAGGACTTCTACTGTGGAGTGTCTCGACCTTCGTCAACAAGACCTCCGAAGTCCCGAAGTCTGAAATCCTGACATGTTCACCCTGTCAGGACTTCCGTGTCCTACACTCTGTGTGTGAAAATGTTAAACCCCGTGTAGCTCCTGATAGATCTGACAGTTGTCGGCTATTCTGAGCGAGATCCGACGGCTCAGAATCTCTTCTTCCCTGCACACTCCTCCACTACTCCCTGGACGTGGAAACTTCAATGGTCTAGATCTCTTTGGCTAATCCGACAACAGTTGTGCTCCTCCTGAGCTTATGCACATTCTTCCTGGACTTGGAAGAATTCTCTAAGTGAAAAAGGCCTCAACCTTTGCTCTGTTTCTGTGATCTCTGCATCTATGGCTCTGTGCGTAAAATCACTCGCCCTCCTGAGATTTATCCTTCTCATAAACCTTAAGAGGTTCCCATGACTTCTGCTCTCCTCGCAGAGCCTTAGCACACTAAATCGTTGCTAACTCTTCTGATATTTCCCATAGCTTCAACCTCTAAGGAAAATTATCCTTTTTCTTCTCCTTAGATGGAGAATCTGATGCCTTCTTGGCAGTCTCTTGCTCAAGAAACCCCTTCCTAAGCCTGCAGGGTATTCAACAACCCTGTGAAGATCCTTCTCTTTGGACTCTTCTTCAATTCCTGTACTCAAAGAGTTCTTCCTGTGCACTCTGGTACTTACTCAATGCCCTCCTGGCAGAGTGTCTAGGATCCTCAGTGATTCTGACTTCTGTTGAACTCACAACAGAGTTCTTCCTCAATGCAACCTATGCATATGCTCAATGCCCTCCTAGAAAATCTCTACAAAACTCAGAGATTTTGTCTTCTTTTGTGCCTTTCCTCTGCATAGTCCTATCTCCAAGGTGTTCAACAACCTTGATATCTTTTCCTGAGTTTAGGACTTCAGATGGTGCGCCCTCCTGGCATGTCTTTGTCCAAATTCCGCAGAATTGGAAGTGCACTCTATGCACTGGCTTTCAGAACCCGCAGTGTTCTATCACACCCTCCTAGCATGAAGCCTCAAAGAACCCCAAACCTGAAACCAAAGAACTCCTGCCAATGCATACCTAATCATACATCTACAACATAAAATGAACACTCAAAGACATTCACACAACACAGAATTCATGCAGGAAAAACTGTTGTTTTGTGTTAAATGGAAATGCTTGTTTTTACAAGGTGTTCCTGAGCACGACCTGTAATAAGGTCTCATCTCTCTCTCTCTCTCCCACAGATTCTCTATGCATTTTGCCCCCTACTCAACTCATTTGCATTCTTTGCTACCAACTACAAAAGAGATCAAAAGATCTTTTACATGAGGGGGCTCTTCGAGCTCTTCCCTCTAATCCCACCTACCCTATTCAATTACATTGAATGGGTTGTCTAGTCCACAATTGGATCTAGATCTCAGCCTTACAAACATTAAATGCCTACCTACACTACAGCCTGTGCAAAGCATGACCCCATGGCTCAACAACCTTACAACATTTAATTACATTCAAATTTGAAATTTGAAAGGAGGTTGCGCCTCCTCTCCATGAATGAGTGATTTGAATGCGCTGAGCTGGCTGGTTGGCTGGCTGACTGTCGTGGAGAGATGCTCCTGCATCACATGCACCGGTGAGTATTGTAATCATGTGCATCGAAATATTTTTAAATGATATATTTTTAAATGAAAGACAAGGGGGAAAGTGAGATTTTGACCCTAAAATGATATTTTTCTTCCTCCAACTTCACAAGGGATCATGACATCTAATTTTTACATGGTAACAAGGTCAGAACACTTAGGAAAGTGTGACACTTGTGTCATGAAATTGTTCCATTGCAACCATGAAACTTAGGGTGAGGTGTCAACAATACGACACTTAGCAAAGTGAAATGTGAAACTTAGCTAGGTGTGAAAAAATGGTGTATAGCATATGCCCCTCAAAGTGTGAGATCAGAAGAGAAAAATTATGGATGAAACACTTTGTAATGTTTTGGAATAAAGGGACTAAAGTAAGAATACTTATTGGAAAAGCGAGAAAACATCCATCAATATACATATAGCATCCCCGAGGTAGGCATACCCATACTTAGAATAACCTGAAATCAAAGAATGGTCACCAACCAATACACTATGGATCCATGAAAGTATTGGCTAAGGATATGGCCACCAAACATACAACATGGATCCATATCTCTATGATTCGATCAAAGTGTATCCACAATATTGTACACAGTGGAGCTACAACATGACATAACATAGCCATAAACTAATACAACATGGATCTATGTCACAGTATATATCACAAATTCATAATTTCCATCACAACCTAGGGAAGGAAGATAAAAAAAATCAAAATTTACTTGATATTCCCCCCAAGGTCTTCAATTCCAATCCAAAATAATACAAATATAGCCTTGTGAATAGATGTATTGGTGTCGAAAATGGTAGAAACCACTTGATTACTGGTCAATGATGTATACCGTTAACTAGTGCGAGGAAAATCACCAATGATAAAAATGAATCTATTAGTTACTACTCTTCCTATCTACTTCTTGGATGACCTATGTTCAAATATAATAGGTTTCCAACAAAACCCTCTAAAACTATCGACCCTCTTGGTAAACCAGAAGGAAACACAACAGACATAATGTATTGCGTTGTCTCACCCGAGATAATTATATGGGTGATTTCAAAGCTCGAGTGCTTGTATTCTAGGAAAGAGTGGGAATCTGGGATTGCAAATGATCCTCTAAGGCCTTGATCTAGTTGTTCCTCTTATTATTCTTAAGTTACATTTATATTCTAAATATATGCATGCATTCTAACAGATCTAACATAGGGGCTAAATTTCGCTCATGGGCTAATTTTCCATGGTTTTTCCAAAAACGAGATTCGCTATTTTAAAAATGATTCACCCAAATTCTATAGGATAAAATTAGTTTACCTTAAAAATCGCCAAAATTTTATAAAAACTATATAAAA
>ML797401.1:41287-59768 GCA_009831015.1 Picea engelmannii
CCTTAAAAATCGCCAAAATTTTATAAAAACTATATAAAATACTTAGAAATTTGAATATTTAAAAAAAAATATCGCCAAACATTTATAGTTGACATATGAAGGATTAGTAATATTCGCCAAGGTTTCTACATTTTAAAACAAATATCCATCCTTAAAATCATCCATGTTCATCATCTAACTACTAACAGAAGGTAAATATACCATAAAAACAACACATAACATGGATTTTATTGTGGTTCACCCCCTCCTGGTCTAAATCCACAAATATTTGGCTTCTTAGGTTCTTTTATTATGTTGCTTCAAAGTATGGCATCACGCACTCTACAATTCTGATCATACAACCACAAAACAGGTTCCACAGCCTTTATTGTGTTGACTAGATTGTATCGATCTCCTCAAATTGTGATATAACCCTCAAGGTATAATCACTTGACTCTCCTATAGCTCAAAAACTTACAAAAGTACCTCATATCTTATATCAGTTCCCCTAACCAAACATAGAAAAACTAGGGAACTACTCACCTAGACCTCTTAGGTCCTTATTGATACTAATTTATGACTTATTAGTCACCACATTCTCTTAAAAAAACCCTAACCCTAGCATGGTTAGGTTTTCCTGCATGCATGCCTTGCATGTTTTCCTCCTTTTCATGCAACTTCTCCTCACACGTGCTGATTTTCCTGCCAGCTATCTTTTTCCAAATTAAGATTTATTTTCCCAAAATGGACTTTTCCTCAAAATTGGCTTGTACCCAACATGCCCTGATTTGAAAATAGGGGGTTGACTTTTTATGCTATGCAAGCACCCTCTACTTCATTAAAATAAACTTTTCAGGACCTTGCTCAATGTGTTAAAATATGCAAGAAGTTTTATGTGTCAATTTCATGCTTCTTTTAAATGTTTATGTTTGAGATCTTTGTAAGATTAAATATGTTTTTTTCATAACTACAACAACAAAAATTAACTTACAGAAAATAATAACCAACAAACATTCACAATAAGAACAACATGATAAAGGAGTTCACCCCCAACTGCGCTACATCTCCTTGAGCCTCCTTCAATGGACTTGGCTCTTTGGGATTAGTTTGTCAAAGATTCTTTTACAAGATGCTTCTCAACTCCAATGGATTTTATGACTATACCATTGGGTTTAGAATACATAAAAACCCCAAAAATGACTAATAGAACTCTAAAAACGGATTATGCCTCATCTGGGCATGACCTCTTCTACATGTGGCCTTGAGCTTCCCTGAGCTTCCTTGTGAAAAAAAAACCTATAAAAGTCCTCAAATGGATCTGAAACCTATCCCAATGTGTTCAGAGCATAACAATTAGCCAAAAATGACTATTTCTTCATAGAAAAGAGACTTGGGCTCATCTGAGCATGGCCTCAATCCTTGAGGGCTTCAAGCTCCCTAGAGCTCTATGAAACTTCAATGGTGAAAAACCTGCAAAAGAAGTCTTCAAATGACTTTGAAAATAGTGCTAATGGATTCAAAATGTCCAAAAACCCCTAGCTGGGCTTTTTCGGCACCTCATTTGGCCAAAAAATGAAGAAGATAGGCCTCCTGCCATTTTCTTCCTTCAAGCTTGTTGTCTTTGGTTCGCCAAAACGCACCTCTGTACATCCAACCTAACACACATGCTCAATCTCGTGCTAAAACCTAGCACCGGGCGCAACTGCAGAATGGTGCAAATTATAGGACGGTTAGGGCACACCTAGCCCCTAACCACCAAGCCTGTGGACATATGGGTCACCATGTGACCTCGTTTCCCGCACAAAAGGGCTACGTTCCAAGATTTTTTGTGGGAGCGACATGTGGCGGGCATGTGTTGTAACCGTTTCAAAAAACCAAAATCCCACCAAAACTCTGTGTAGAGTCAGGTCATATGGCAGGCACCCGAAACCGAGGGCTAGACTCCATTTAAATTGTGCAAGTGCGGTGGTTATATGGGGAGCCACATATGAGTGGGGGTCGAGGCTTAGCCCCAGCTCGAACCGCGTCCAACTCACCATATATTCAAACTTAAATGTAATCTAACACGATTATATAACAAGACTTAACATGTGGCATGCCAGTTGGTTGGACTTTGTCAAAGCTTTGCCAATGGGGGAGGTCCGGGGTTCGATCCCCACAGACTCCATAATATTTTAACCAAACACCCAAACCAATAATAGGGTGCCACATGGCAGCCCATGCCTGGGCCACATGGCACCATAACATTTGTCAAAATGATGCCATGTGTCACAACAAGATTCATCCACATCTACCAATCAATGATTGCCATGTCATCAACTGCCACTTCAGTGTACGAACATGCCACGTCATCGTACGACCTCTTCCACGTCAGCATCTGTACGGACTGTACAGTCAGCACATTTTTTTTTGCCTGTTTGACGATTTGAACAGAACGTGATATCTCACTCATCCGAAATCCATTTGAACCCAAATGAGTTGCATTGGGTTCGTAACGACGAGGGCTACACACCTGTTTGTTTTGAGGCAATTCCGAGAAGTTTGATTTTTGAGCTAAATTTTGACCCCTGGTCCAAATTCTGATCATGCCCCCAATGCTGACATGTGGCTTGTCCCGAGCCACCTAGGTAGTGCACGCTCCCTGTCCAGCCTCTGCTAGGTTGTGGAAATTATCTGCAATTTCCCTTCCTCTTGCTTGGACTCCTCTCTTGCAATGGATACACTAACAGCCAAGATACTAAGGAACCACGACAGGATAGAAAGACACCACAAGAATGAGTTCCCAAATTTCATGTAGTACATGGAAATAGGGCTACCAAACCCATTTCCAATAGGAGGACCATGGTCCTAGATCCGTAAAACACATGGGCATGATCCATATCATTGTCCAATGATGTTGAAGTACCAAAAAATACGCAAGAATTCATACTGCAATTTTTGCAAATCAGTGGGTCACGATGATAAAGATTATATCACAATGGACTTGATGAGGGAGAGAACTTAGGATACGTATAGAGTGCAGGAAGAAATGATGATAGGGAAAGTTGCACCATAGTTCAACCAGATACCACCTCCATATAATAATCTGTAGCAGCAATATAACATTGCGCAACCTCAATATAACATTGCGCAACCTCAATATAACATTGCGCAACCTCAATATAACAACACACAACCATAGTATAACCCGACGTAGTGTAATTAGGTGTCTCAATACAATGCACCATGAGGAGAATGAACTGGCTACAGAGGTGGAGGATGACGTAGAGGAGGATTTGGAAGAGGAAGAGGTCCAGTAGTGTACCACAATTTCCAACAGCCAGGATATTATGCAAGAGAGTTTCCACTTCCACCTGCAACATGCATGTACTGTTGTGCAAAAGACCATGATACAGAGGAATGGCCAACACTTTTGGGGAAGATTCAAGAGGAAAGGAACCAGAACAATCATAATGTTTATTGGATCTCTACAAAAGCAAGGGATGATGGAAGAAATATCAACATATTCACACAAGGAACAACTAAGATAGGACCTGGCACAGTATGAAAAGACCCAGTGCAACAGCAATGGGTGAATAAAAATATTGAAACATATAAGTAGTTTGATGTATAGAATGAAAAGGAGATATTCAAGGAGGCCAGATAGGATTTTTTCAAACAATATGTTGCATCTACATCAAATGCGAAACATACTCAGAACATACCAATGTACGCGATGCCTTTATTAATGGATCACACCACCGAAACACCACCTTTAGTACAAGTAAGTACCATAAAGACTTTTCTGCAATCCTATCTTAAAATGCTGAATGATCCATAATTTGTTAAAGTTTTACAAAATATGTTAGAAATATGTAACACAGAGGAAGAGGGGAAGTTAGAAGAGAAAAAATTCAATCCCCTCCATACAAGGAGGACAACCAGGGAATTCAAACTGAATGCTAACATTGGAGATTTCAATATGGGGGATATCATACCGGATTTAGGCTCTAAGTTAAATGTGTTACCCAAGAAGACATGGTAGTTTATGGGAGATCCCACACTAGGCTATTCACTTGTCTAGTTGAATCTAGAAAACCAACACAAATTTCTACGAATTGGAAGTCTTAAGGGTGTGACAGTAGATCTGGATGGAGTGCACACTAAAGTAGACTTTGAAGTGATAGAGATAGTAGATGGTACAAAACCTTATCCAACATTGCTTGGCTTGGATTGGGAACTTTATAACTAGACAATAATCAACTTGAAGACAAGGAAAATGACATTCAAATTAGGAGAATACAAATTCATTGCACCATTATATCCATTAGAGGGAGAAAGGTTTGTAGAGCCCACTTGCTTAGATCTAGAGGAGATAAACCAACTGTAAAAAACCACTGCGTGAGAAGAATATTATGTTAACCCAATTACAGATGGGGTACTCAGCTGGAGGAGCATCACATCATGTGCTTCTGACTTAGATACAAGTTTGGAGAATTGGCAGCATAAATTACATGATTTCGCCACAAGAAGGTGCACAAGAATAGACCACGCAACAAGATGGGCAGGTGTCGAGATAAGAGAACCTCCCAGTTTTCATGGCATAAATAAATTAGAAGAATTCCTAGAAAGATACGAAGATGAAGTGTTATATAATCATAGGCTCTTGGCCTTGGACATTTCACTCAAGGAAACACCTACAAGATGGTGGGGTGTGCACAAAGAAACAATTAAGGATTGGTACCAATGTAAGAGACTACTGTCATTATATTCGTCATAGAGAAGGTGAGAAATGAGATGCATAGATATGATGGATAGGGACACCAACATAACATTTGGAGAAATGTTGAACACTATGGAGGATGAGATCACCATAGGAATGGCCTCATCACGTCATCCACACATTAGAAGGAATTCCAGAAAAATAGTATGTAGAGCAGGAATTGCGCAGAGGAACTGGAAAAATGGACAATATTAAAACAAAATTTTATAGTAACCTTCTCATTTGAACATGAGAACCCCAACATGGATTCAACACTGAAGAAGATAAGAGGTGTGATATTTATTGATGAACTAGAGGTTGAACTCATGACAGAGTATCAACAACACAACAACCAGACAGTCAAAGAACTATTTTCATGCTATCATGCGGAAGAAGAAGAACCATATGAAGATGACCCACACGACATTCATATTACAGAAATTGAAGGAGAAAGAGAGGTGGAAGGTCCGCGTTTGAAATCAGAAGTATTTGTTACACCTATGAAAGTAAAGAAATTCAACATTGGGACAAATGAGAATCCTAAAATGGAAAGTATTGGAGACCATTGGGATGAACAAATAGTAAAAAGAATAACAGAATTATTGTGCGAGTACAGTGACCTATTCCCAACGATCTTTACAGAGATGAAATGCATAGCAAGAGAGTTAGGATAAATGGATATACCTCTCAAACCTAAGGCTAGATCTGTCAGATAGAGACCTTATAGACTAAATCCAATATATAAGTAGAAATTGACAGAATGTTGGAAGCTAGTATCATAGAACCAGTAGAGGAATCTGAATGGATAAGTCCTATGGTAGTGCAAGAAAAGAAACAAGGGGGGATAAGGATTTGTATAGATCTGAGGAAATTGAATTATGCTTGCATACATGACCCTTTCCCTACACCTTTTACAAATGAAGTCCTAGAGAATGTGGGAGGCTAGAAAGCATATTCCATTACAGATGGATTCTCAGGTCACCATCAGATCAATATAGCCCCAGAAGACACATACAAGACTACTTTTTCCATGGAATGGGGATCCTACCAGTACATAGTCATGTCATTTGGGATTGGTGCAGACCTCCTGCCCTCAGGCTGAGATCTGCGCAGGATCTTTTATAAACCATGACAAGGGTTAACTGAACTCCTTGTTTATACTCACAAAGGACTTCGGGTCTCGTGAGTTAGAAACTTCGAATGCAATGCCACATTCCTTGGCAATAGCCGAAATGCGAAATTGTGAATGAGCTTAAGGAGTAAGCCCCCTCTTCATCCCCTTTTCCAATATGACCACAGCCAAGCCTTAACGCAAGCACCTTTCGCAACTCATGAATTCGTGATTTGGAGTGCCAACCTCTCATGCTCTTCCCTTGCAAATCCCCGAAACACGATCCGTCAACGAAAGTTGAATCCACCCAAAGAGACGGGTGTACACCACCTGTCACTTCTTCTATCTCTACTTATGGGGTGAGTTCTTGCCACCTATCCACACGGACTTTCCGGCTTTCACAACTCGAGCGAACAACCAACAACCGTTCCTCTTCCTCTATGGATCCCCGACTCCGAAGTCGTACCCTCCATGAGATCTACGGCTGTGTTCCTCCCTCGATCCAATGATCCTGGCTGTATCGGGATTTCGCAACCCAGGAGTTCGCAACTCTCAAGTCCAACCTTGAACTACTCCACTTCCCGATCCCCGATATGGAAAATTCACATACGAGATCAACGGTCCTCGTTGATCCAGATCTAACGGTCACTAATCCTCCTGAGATTATGGGTGTTGAAAGAATCTCACTCTTAATCCCTCTGCTAATCTATCAATCCAATGGCCTACAGAACTTTGGCACTTCCTCCTGAAGCGATTCCGCCGTCTGATTCAACTTTTCAAGGACTTTTGGCCAAATGACTTGGCATCCTCCCTCCTAAACTTGACTTCTGTGGGACGATTTTGACCTCCGTATTTATTTGAGCACTTCAAAGGTTCTATCCCTTCTGAGCTTTCGCTTATGAACTCTAGGCTTCCAAAAGGGTCCCTGCACGCACTCCTTGCAGAAAATTTTCAAATAACCTAAGGAAATTTGGGTCTTCAGCTCTGTGCATTCTTTGCAACAAAGGATTATTCAACTCCCCAGTGAGTTTGAAGTAATTCGTTCCCTTCTCCCAGCCTGCACACACTTTGTACGGCTCTATGATCTACTAGCACTCTTACCTGTAAAGATACAATTTGAATATCCTCTGAGTGTTCTGAGATGAAACTCAGAGCCTGGTCGACGCACTCCTTGCGGACCCTCCACTGCAGTCTTTGCAGGATTTCTCATAAAGAGAAACAACTAAAACTTAGTATCCCCTTATCCAAAATTCAAACATTCAACATAGAATTCTAGAGCATACACACACACATAGCATTGAAGAAAAATTCATACAGAGAATGAAAACAAGCCTACAACATACCATTTAACAGGTGGTTCCAACAACCATAACAAACACACAGATTGGAATCAAAGATCTCTTCTATTAATTCCAATGTTCCTGTACATGGAAAATAACAACTAAAATGCATAAAATTCTTTGTTCTCATCTATTCTTCTCTACAACTCTACAACTTACGAATTCTGAATAATGTTACAATGATACAAGGGTGAGGGTGTCTATCATTAGTTTTCCCTCCTATGCTTCTAAACTGTCTAATCTATCATTGAAATCTACCTACTTGCATTAAACACACATAAATGCCTATTACATCCGGTGGATAGGAACATACGCTCCAAAATCAGTTTGGATCTTCATATATAAATGAAATTTCACTTTCCTACTATCCATTACATTATTGTTGTAGATTTTGGAATTCACAACGTTTTCACAAAAACGTATTTAATTACATCTGCACGTCCAACTTTCTCTTTGGCTAGGCGTGTGCCTTGGCTTCATACGATGCTCCTGCATCATACTCCCTCGCTTGAAAATTTTCATGAACTCATATTCATGAGTTCCTTCATTGTTTGTCCATGCTTTTGAATTGCGGCTTAATCCTCCCAACTGGCATCTTCAACTGGATTTCCTTTCCACTTGACCAAGTATTCAAAATACTCTTTTCTCCTGGTCTTTCTATTAATCCTCTTGTCCATTATGCTTTCCATCTGTGGCTTTTCAGCTACAAGCATTTTTTTTGTCCATTGAACCTTTTCTTGTTCATCTTCTGCTCCTGCTTCTTCATCTCTATAAGGGTACAAATCAGAGACATTGAATATCGGTGAGATTTTGACATTGAATACGCGTTTGCCCAAAATTTTCTTATGACCTTGCATGATCCAATTTTCTTCATCTTCAACTTGTTGTATGTTTCCCTTGGGAACCTTTCCTTCCTCAAATGCGCAAGAATCAAATCACCAACTTAAAATTGAAATTCTCACTTGTGTTGATATGCTCTACGCTTGTACTCTTGACTTGAACTTTGCAACCGCTCCCTAATTCTACTATGAAGCTCCTTCATTCCTTCTGCAAAGTTCTCTGCACTAGCACTCTTGAATTCATCTTGTTCTGAGTCTTTCAATTCAAAGACTCCCCTTGGCTGCATTCCATATACAATTTGGAATGGAATCTGCCTTGTGCTTCTATTGAGTGAATCATTGTAAGTGAATTCTTCCTGTGGCAGAATGTGATCCCATTGAATGTGGTGTTCAGTCACTAAGCTCCTTAACAAATCTCCCAAGCTCATGTTCATGACCTCTGTCTGTCCATCCATCTAAGGATGATACACTGAGCTAAAAGACAAGTTTGTCCCCAGCTTATTCCATAAGGTCCTCCAGAAACATCCTACGAACTTGGTGTCTCGATCAGAAACGATACTCCTTGGCAAGCCATGAAGTCTAACGACTTCTTTGAAAAACAGGTTCGCAATATGAGTTGCATCACTAGTTTTCTGGCATGGTATGAAATGTGCCATTTTTGAAAATATGTCTACCACTACAAAGATTGAATCATATCCCCTCTGTGTCCTTGGCAGTCCTAATATGAAATCTATGCTCACTATGTCCCATGACCTTTCGGGTATAGATAATGGTTGATATAACCCTACGTTCTGCCTTTTTGCCTTCATGTGCTGACAAATTATACACCTGTCCACAAATTTCTTCACATCTGTCCTCATCCCTAGCTAATAATATGAGCCATTCAACTTTGAGAACATTTTTTCATGACCGAAGTGTCCGACCAATCCTCCACTGTGCTTTTCCTAAAGAAAATTCTACCTCATGGAGCATCTCGGAATACATAGCTGATTTCCCCTGAACAATAGTCCATCCTGGATCATGTACTCTGTCCATTGGCTTCTGTCCCTGAGAATTGGATTCTCATATGCCTCATATTCTTCTTTGAAATCTGGATCATCCTTGTACATTTCTTTGAGGTTATTAAAACCCAAAGTCTTAACTCTAAATTCCTGCATAAGCAAACATTTCCTACTCAAAGCGTCAACAACTTTGTTAGCAGTTCCATAAATGTTCTTAATCGCAAAAGTAAAATTCTTCATGTATTCAACCCATTTAGCATGTTTTTGGTTCAACTTCTCCTGTCGAGTCACGAATTGCAAAGCGTGATTATCACTGTACAAAACGAACTCTTTTGGAACCAAATAGTGCCTCCGTTTCTTTAGCGCTTGTATGACTGTGTAGAATTCTTTGTCATACGTGGAGTACTTAATATTTTCTTCATTCATTTTTTCATTGAAATACGTGACCATCCTGTTGTCTTGGATCAAGACCTCTCCAATGGCAAATCCACTCGCGTCACACTTGACCTAAAATGTCTTGCTGAAATCTGGCAGAACCAAAATTGGTTGCTCAATGATCTTCTTCTTCAACAGGTTGAAGCTCTTCTCCGCTTCCTCCGTCCAGTGAAAAGATTTATGTCTTTTCTTCACCATATCCATCATCGGTGTGATAATTCCACTGAAGTTTTAGATGATTTTCCTGTAGAAGCTAGCCAAACCATGGAAGCTTCGAACTTCAAAATGCTCTTCGGCGATGGCCAATCCTTATCCGCCTTTATCTTTTTCGGATCCATTTTCAATTCATTTGCAGAGATAAAAAAACCCCAAATAAATGAGTTTTGTCCTCATAAATGACGATTTCTTCATGTTGATCAACAATTTATCTTGTTGTAACCTTCTCATCACTACAGGTAAATGCTTCAAATGCTCTACTTTAGTTTTGCTAAAGATTAATATATCATCAAGGTATACAATGACGAATTTCCTAATGAAATCCTTTAGGACTTTGTTCATCAACCTCATGAAAGTACTGGGTGCATTCGTCAAGACAAATGGCATGAAAATCCATTCATTTGTCTTGAATGTTGTCTTCCATTCATCACCTTCTCTCATTCTAATCTAATGATATCCTCTTTTCAAATCAATCTTTGAAAAAAAATTTGCTCCACTCAAGCAATCCATCAAGTCATCCATCCTTGGAAATGGGAACCTGTACCTAATGGTAATTTTGTTGATTTCCCTTGAGTTTGTACACATTCTCCATCCATCGTCCTTCCTTGGGTTGAGCACTGTTGAAACAATGCATGGACTCAAGCTCTCCTGAATCAATCCTTTGTCCATTAAGTCCTGGACCTATCTCTTAACTTTTTCATTCTCCTGTGGCATCAACCTATAAGCTTCTTTGTTTGGCAAACTGGCTCCAGGTATAAGATCTATACGATGGCTTATACTCCTGATAGGTGGCAACGAACAGGGTAGTTCTTCCACTACTATATCAACAAATTCTTCCAGCAACTCCTGGATTTCTTCCGATAAATCATCTATCCTAGTGTTGTTCAAAACAATTATAGGCTTCCTAACCAAAATGAATTGTGTGTCCTCCTTCTTCTTGAATTCCTTAAGAAGTTCCTTCCCACTCATGAGAAGTACGGTGTTGTTCACCTCTGTTTTCACTTCTTTATCCTTAATTGGTAGCAACATGTGCATCCTACTGTTTTTCTCCAGAGTGTACATGTTCTTTCTCCCATCATGCACCACATTTTTGTCATATTGCCATGGTCTACATGGCAATAAATGACAAGCATCCATGGGAATGACATCACATAATACCTCATCTTTATATCCTCCTATTTTAAATTCAACTAAACACTGTTTAGTGACATTTACCTGATGTCCTTTTTGTAGCCACGAAACTTTGTATGGTCTTGGATGCGCAACAGTCTCCAGCTCCATCTTTTCTACCATTTCCATAGATACAAGATTATCTGTGCTACCGCTGTCCACTATGACCTTGCATACCATGTCTTTGGTTTTGCAAGCAGTCTGAAACAGATTGTTCCTTTGGGATGGGTTCTCTGGATCCTTTTCTGGTTTCAATAGAACTTTTCGCATAATAAAATATCTTTCGCCCTCAGCATCTTCTACCTCAACATTACATCCTTGAGCTTTGGAAATGTGAGTTTCACCACCATCTTTCTTCCTATTTGGACACTCATAGGATTTATGTCTAATTTTTCCACAGACAAAGCATTTCACTTCAACTCCTCTGCCTCTTCCTCTTCCTTTGGCTAGAGGAAACGTATTTCTATCAGCATACTGCCTCCCCTATGAGCTTCCTCCTCTCTCAGATTGAGTTTGAGATTTCTTCCCCTCTTCTTTAGGCTTCAGAGTTTTGTCCTGGGAAATTGTCTTGCCTCTGCTTTGACTTATGCCTCGGCCTCTTTGACCTTGCTTTCGGCTCAACTTCTCTTCATCTTTTAGAGCCATCTGATAAGAATCTTCTATGTTTTGGATGGCCATCATGCTCATCTCATCCTGAATGTCATATCACAGACCATTCATATACTTGGAAACTTTCGCATCATCACTTTCCCGATGACCTGCTCTGATGTTTATCCTATAGAACTCTTCAATGTATTCTTTCACTAACATCAGCTTCTGTCTCAAATTATGCATCCTTCGAAACAAATTTATTTGATAATCCCTAGGTATAAACTTGGCTTTCATTTTTGCAACCATTCTATCCCATCTCTTGATTTTCTTCTTGCCCTTGCAACATCTGTCAACCTGCAGTTCATCCCACCATAGTGTTGCATGCCCTTTAAGTCTGGTAACAACATGTTTAACTTTTTTGTCTTCTTTGACATCCTCATAGTTGAAGTATTTGTCTAGAGATCTAATCTAGTCTAGAATCTCTTCAATGTCTAGGTTGCCTTCGTACATTGGAATGTCCATTTTTTCCCTAGTACCTATCCTTGCAAAAGCCCTGAATATGTGTTCTTCAGCAGCATCTTTGAATGCAATTTCTTCTCCTTCATTTCTAGCTTCATTTTCACTTTCATCTTCACTGATATCCCAAGCGTCAACTGTTTGCCTCTTTGTTGTCTCCATAGCATCAAGTCTGGCACGTAATTCATGCATTTATCTTTCCACTGCTGGATCAGGTATGGGCCTTTCTCTTCTTCTTGGCGGCATGGCTGTAAAATTCCTCTTTTCTTTCTGCTGTAGAAAGAAAATAATTTGTTCTGGGCTCTGATACCACAATTGGTGTAGACCTCCTACCCTCACGTCAAGATCCGCACAGGATCTCTTTTAAACCACGAAAAGGGTTAACTGAACTCCTTGTTTAAACCCATAAAGGACTTTGGGTCTCGCAAGTTGGAAACTTTGAATGCAATGGCAGAGTCCTTGGCAATAGATGAAACGCTAAATTGCGAATGAGCTTAAGGAGTAAGCCCCCTCTTCAACCCCTTTTCTAATATGACCACATCCAAGCCTTAATGCAAGAACCTTTTTCAACTCACGACTTCGTGAGTTGGAGCACCAACCTCTCGTGCTCTTCCCTTGCGAATCCCCGAAACGTGATTCGTCAATGAAATTTGACTCCACTCAAAGCGACGGGTGTACACCACTTGTCACTTCTGCTATATCTACTTGCGGGGTGAGTTCTTGCCACCTATCCACACAGACTTTCCATCTTTCTCAACTCGAGCGAACAACCAATAGTTGTTCCTCTTCCTCTATGGATCCTCGACTCCGAAGTCATACCCTGGATGAGATCTATGGATGTGTGCCTCCCTCGATCCAACGATCCTGGATGTATCGAGATTTCACAACCCGGGAGTTCACAACTCTCGAGTCCAACCTTGAACTACTCCACTTTCCGAACCCCAATATGGCGAATTCACATATGAGATCAACGGTCCTCGTTGATCCAAATCTAATGGTCACTCCTCCTCCTAAGATTATGGGTGTTGAAAGACTCTCAGTTTTAATCCCTCCGCTGATCTATCAGATCCAATGGCCTATGGAACTTTGGCACTTCCTCCTGAAGTGATTTCACCGTCCGATTCAACTTCTCAAGGACTTCTGGCCAAATGAATTGGCATCCTCCCTCCTGAACTTGACTTCTTTGGGATGATTTTTACCTTCGTCTTTATTCGACAACTTCAGAGGTTCTATCCCTTCCGAGCTTTTGCTTACGAACTCTAGGCTTCCAAAAGGGTCCCTGCATGCACTCCTTGCAGAAAATTTTCAAATAACCTCAGCTTATTTGGGTCTTCGTCTCTTTGCACTCTTTTCAACAGACGATTCTTCAAATCCCCAGTGAGTGTGAAGTAATGTGTTCCCTTCTCCTATCCTGCGCACACTTTGCACGGCTCTGTGCTCTGCTAGCACTCTTACCTGTAAAGACACAATTTGAATCTCCTCTTAGACTTTTGAGATAAAACTTAGAGCCTGGTCGACGCACTCCTTGTGGACTCTCCATTGCACTCTTTGCAGGAGTTCTCGGAAAGAGAAACAAATGAAACTCATTCTCCCCTTATCCATAATTCAAACATTCAACATAAAATTCTAGAGCATACACACACACATAGCATTGAATAAAAATGCATCAGAGAATGCAAACAAGCCTGCAACATACCATTTAATAGGTGGTTCCAACAACCATAAAAAACACATAGATTGGAATCAAATCTCTCTTCTATTAATTCCAGTGTTCCTGTACATGGAAAATAACAACTAAAATGCATAAAACTCTATGTTCTCCTCTATTCTTCTCTACAGCTCTACAGCTTACGAATTCTGAATATTGTTACAATGATACAAGGGTGAGGGTGTCTATCATCCGTTTTCCCTCCTACGCTTCTAAACTGTCTAATCTATCATTTAAATCTACCTACTTGCATTAAACACACATAAATGCCTATTACATCTAGTGGATAGGAACATACACTCAAAAATCAGTTTGGATATTCAGATATAAATGCAACTGCACTTTCCTCCTATCCATTACATTAATGTTGCAGATTTTGGAATTCACAACGTTTTCACAAAAAAGTATTTAATTTCATCTGCGCATCCAATTGTCTCTTTGGCTAGGCGTGTGCCTTGGCTTCATACAATGCTCCTGCATCAGGGATGAAGAATGCACCAGCCATATTTTCAAGGGTAGTAATAATTTCTTTTAATTAGTTCATACATCAGTTTTTGGAAGTGTATCTGGATTATTGGACTATGTATATCCTATTAAATGACCATGTAGAAGTGTTAAGGATAATGCTGGAAATATGCAGGCAGTGTCGTATATCATTGAATGTCAAGAAGTGCATTTTTGGGACACCATTTGGAATATTATTGGGCCATATAGTGTGGAAACAAGGCTTTCTAGTAGATCCTACCAAGATTGCATTTATTGTCAATTTACCACCACCAATGTCACTGCTCCAGTTGAGAGAAAAATTGGGACATATAGGCTACTATAGGAAATTTATGAAAGGGTATACGCAGATCACTACACCAATGGAGAAACTGTTAAAGAAGGATATCGAATTTCAATGGAATGAGGACTGTCAACAAGGTATGGATACCCTAAAAGAGAAAATGGTCAGATCACCTATACTAGTATTCCTATATTGGGAAAATACTTTTCATGTACATATAGATGCATCAACTATAGCACTTGGAGAAATTCTGGCGTAGCCGAGAGAAGGGGATTTGGACCATCCTATATAATTTGCGATAAGAAAAATATCAAAATTAGATCAGAACTATAAGACTACAGAAAGAGAAGGCCTCCCTATGGTCTATGCACTTCAGAAGTTCAGACATTGCTTACTGGACAAACACTTTAATATGTTCACAGATCATTCAACCCTCAAATATTTAGTCAACAAGTTAGTGTTGGGGGAAAGGCTTTGTAGATGGTTGTTGTTATTTCAAGAATTTGATTTTGAAGTGATAGTCAAACCAGGGAAGTTGAATGAAGGACTTTATCATATTTCAAGGGTCACTAATGGAGAGGAGCCTACCAATTTGGAAGACAACTTCCATGATGCATAGTTGTTTTCAGCACAAATAGCTGATGAATATTTTTCTGATATCATTTAATATTTGAGCACAAGTATTGTGCCATAAGAATTTAGCACTGCACAGAAGAAGAATCTAGTAGTTAGAGATGTATATTATCAACTGATTGTAGTACACTTATATAAAATGGGCATAGATAACATTTTCAGAAGGTTTGTACTAGAACATCAAAGGCCTAGAATTTTGGAAGAAGATCATGAGGGAATAGATCGATGACATTATGCAGGAAAATCTACCGTGCATAAGGTATTGCATGTAGGACTATGGTGTCCAACAATTCATAGATATGCCAAGGAATATTTCCAAAAATGTGATGTCTGTCAGAGGGTTGGTAAACCTAACAGAAGGGATGAGATGCCCTTGAGACCACAAGTAACTTTGCATGTATTTGAAAAATTGGAAATAGACTTTGTTGGACCAATTAATCCACCAGGAAAAAGGCCAGGAGAAACATATATCATACTATAAAAAAATATTTAACAAGATGGGCAGAAGCAGCACCAGTCAAAGACTACAGCGTAGAGACAACAACACAATTCCTATTTGAGCAAGTGATCACCATATTTGGATGCCCAAGAATATTGATGAGTGATCAAGGTACTCACTTCATCAATAGAACCATCAGGGCTATGACTGAGGAATTTGAAGTCTATCACCATAAGATTACACCTTACCATCCTCAGGCAAATGGAATAGTAGAAGCCTTCAATAAGATCTTGGAGAATGATCATAAGAAAGAACTAGCAGAACACATGAATGCGTAATTCAAACTAGTAGAACACGTGAAGGTGCAATTTGACATGATCAGGTGGAATAAATGCCTCATCATCAAAGACATAAACGACAATGTGACAAGATTCACCAGAAATCTAATAACATGAAAGCTATTAACAAAATGTCGTAGAGAGGAAGCACCTGTAGGAGTAATCGCAGTAGCAGCACAAAGTGCCAAGGGGAGGATGTTCAGCTGGGTGTCGTACCTACTAAACCAATTCTTACTTGATTGTCGCAATGCGTAGGACAATGGAATTGAATTCCATTACTCCTGGCTGATAATATTGATAGCTTTGGAAGGGTGGTAGGATCCCAAGTTATACGCATTCTTAGACAGAGTGGGAAAATGCTACGTGGCTAGGTATGAGTCTCTCTTGCAAGAGAAGGATAATAAGACACAACATACAAACAATACTATGTTTTCCATGATGTTAGAATAAATCAAGCAGTGCACCGCAAATGTATGGTGCATACCTATGGAGGTCGCACAGGAAACATGAGGGATAGATAGATTCAATGCATCCCGATATCACATATGAATCTAGGCCACAAAGTATCCTAAGAAGGATTGGCTAAAAATGAAGTATTGCGTCACGCGGGGAAAGAGGAGTGGATTATCAAGGATTGTCTTGGGAAGTGGCAGATGTTGATAGCAAAACCATCCATGAGTACATGCATGACGTAGTCTTCCAAGCCCAAAGATATGACTAAAGAAGGCTCATTAGCCCGAACATGTAGTTCAGTTGAAAACACCAGGAAAACCGCAACGTGAACCCTACCAAGTGGGATTAGCGCAATACTGAAAATGTCGAGGAGAACACCCACAACATCAAGAACATGAAGCTGACCATATACTGGGAAAAAGGAGACAACATAGGCTCCAAAGGAAACAAGCCAAGGAACAAAAACATAGGTGCAACCCTCACAGATGGTAAGAAATTATGTGTAGGGAAAAGATGTGAGCAAGAAGAGGAAGTACAAGATAAAGGACCCCGACATCACCCTCACATGGGATGATGCAGAGCTCATCGCAGATAAGGTCCAAGATAGGAGTCAGGAAGTAGTCAGGACTGCAGTGGCACATAGGGAAGAGATTATGGCTAGGCTCCTAGAAGTACATGACAACATTCATCAACTACAAAGCCAAGCAGAATCATAGGCCACTCCGCAACCATGGGAGAAGACACAGAGACCATCTACCTAGAAAGAGGGTGAAGAGAGTGTACATTTTGTTGTCCAGGGTAGGGAAACGTTCAACATAACACATCAAATGATCATATTCGATCAGGAGATAGTGCAGAAACCCCTGGAATAAGTAGAAAAAAATGTGATGGTGATGGAACACATTCCAATGAAGGATTTATACGGACTACAAGCCAACGTCATGTAGGAAGTACAGTCTAGGTCCCACGTAGATGCCACAAACCTAGAGGTGGGAAGAGGAGTCCCAAAGATGCTCCATATCACATGTGACCAACTGACTACAGAAAAGGAAGATGAGAAGGAACATGCATACATGCTAGATAAGGGATTAACATCGGTATATAACTAAATCTTGAATAGCGCGCAAGCAATAGAGCAAAGTACACTGGAGAAGATCAACCTTGTTGTACATACAATCGATTAGTATTGGCAGGAGATAGAGCAACTGAAATAAAAAATCAGCCCCACGACTCCGCCTGAGGTGAAGGAGCAGAGGAGACAGGAAGTTGCAAGCCAAATCGATGATATGGAAAGACAAATCAGCGCAACAAAAAGATTGTTTGTCGGAGCAACACAAATTTGGAAAACGCTGGAGGAATACGAACAGGTCCAACACTGGGACCAGAAAGAAGGAAAAGTAAGCACAACAATACAAGACCTCAAGCAGAGGAAGAAGATGTTATAGAAATATTTTCCTCACCCTATGCAAATTTTCTCAGAAGGCCTTTTTCCATTTCCCTATGTAGAATTGAAGTCCCTTTTTGCAGTTCCCAGAGCCAAAAATAATATTTTTCCACATATATGTGCCCTAACATTTATACAACACGTATATATGTAGGTTGCACCATTACAGCCTGCGTACATTAGGTTTTGTGCCCAAATTAAAAAATGGTGTCAGGTTTCCATGTCATGTCACGAGATCCATGATCCTTGACCTTCCATATACTGGAAACATTTTGACTTGGCCCTTCAGTTCCATTTGAAGGTTATAAATGGTCCCTATCCAAGATGTGGAAAAGATGAGAAGAATTCAACTTTGAGAGAAAAGTTACTGTGGAGAAATTATTCACTTCATATTGATTTTGTATCCCTTTATCCTTTTAATTCTGACCAAATTGTTCACCCCCCAAGTTATTCCCTACTTGATTGAGAACCTCATTGTATTTCTTATATCATATGGCCTTTGGTGGAGGATTTAATTGGTGGAGGCCCAGATAGAAGGGACTTAGTTTCTCGGTTCTGAACCATGCCAAAACGAAAATTTGTAATTCATTCACTTTAGTTGATTACATTTTAATAGAAATACTCTTTTCTCATCCAATTAATGTCTTGCAAATATTTGAATTGTTATTCCATGGGCATATTTGTTATTAATATTGATGGATTATGCTATTGAATGTGCTAAATTTATATATTATCACCAT
>ML797401.1:59868-74126 GCA_009831015.1 Picea engelmannii
ACAAGAGACAAATAACTATCTCCTACTCTAATGGATTAGACAAAACCAATCTATCTATGAAATATTAAAACAAGCTTAGACAAGTACATGTAGACACATACTAGAAGGAAATAGGCCAAGTGTATTGATGAGAACTTTAAAGAGACACTTACAATCTCCAGATGACGTTACAGTAGCCTCCCCAAGTCCTCCTTGTCCAACCCTTGCTTGAAGGATCCACAATCAAAATAACAATGCTTTGCTAATAATTTCTCCTCCTTGTTCACCATGAAAATGCCTCCATTTATAAGCTTTGAGAGGCCCAACCAGCTTCGTTATATTTGGGATTAGTTGATGATATGTCTCCATCAATTGTGATATCTCCCTTAGATGTAGCCTAAGGGTTAGATTCGATCCAATCCAACTCAATCCATCCATAGCTATCCTTAGAGAAACATGGGATTTCTTCCTAGATTTTCTCAACCAATTCGATGCTCCCTTACAATGGGAAACATAGTGCTACATAGTTCCCTGGTAGATAGAAAAAGAGTGCTAGTGCTCCCTGTATATGAGTAGGGGAGCGCTGATCTTCCAAAAGTTTCCAAGATGACTAATTCTCATAAGAAAACACTTTGTTCCAATTGTCAAATGATGGGGCTTCTTCTTATAACATGTTTTAGGGTTTGTATCAAGTGTTCTCATGGTTTCGTTCACGATGCAAAACTTATGTGAAAAGAATGTGACACTTACGACACATGCAAAAAAAGTGCGACACTTACAACAATGAGAATGTGACATTATCGAAGTGAGGAATTTTGATGTGTAACAAATTCCCCCCCAAAGTGTGAAGTCAGAAAATAAAATCTGATGGTGGAAACACTTTGTCTATTCTTCGAAGTAAGGGTATGGAGTCGAGGAACTTGGTAGAAGTTGTAGACAACCATCAAATAATGTTAATATGTGTTATATTCTAGAGGCATGCATACCTTGTTGTATTATTGAGAGGGGGCTTGAATCAGTAATAGAGAAATTATAATCCTTTTTAAAAAAAATAATCCAAGTGTTATATCAATGTAGAATTATCATCCAATAATGAGCAATGAAAAAATGAACAATCATACACATACACAGTACACCAATGTTTTACGTGGAAACCCAAAGCAGGAGAAAACCACATAATTCTTTTTATTATATGTCTTGAAGAATTACATTCATTGGAAGCACCAACTTCCTTTGTTTTCCAGTTGCAACTGGAAGGAGGCTCCAACCCCCTTGTTTCTTAGGATACAACCTGAGGGAAGCTCCAACTCCCCAATTCTCTAGCTACAACTAGAAGGAGGCTATAACCCCCTATGTTCTCTCTCTACAACCGAAAGGTGGCTACAACCACCTGTCCTTGCACCGCCCAACCACCCTGAAGTAGAAGTAGAATGATGGAACCATTGTCACACTATCACTATGAGATATACCTCTGTAAACCTGTATCAATAAACCTGAACCATGCATCAACCTGTACCTCAACCTCTAATCAACCTGTACCATAAAAAAGTGCATCAACCATGCACCAACCTATATCATAAACAAGTGCAACCAACCATGTACCAAGTATGTACCAATCTGTGTCAGCGACTCATCAACTATGACTCATCAATATGTACCAACATCATCAACTATACACCTCATGTATGTGCCAACTCATCAATTATTTGTCTCAATCATGTACCCAACATGTACCTTAAACAAAATCCCTCATCAATTTCATCATCCAAATATGATTTGTAACTGTGTAATAGACCCGGTGTATATGATCACATATCTTCAAACCTTCCGTAACTTTAACAACAAGAGACTAGAATTTTCATCAAACTTTTCTTTAGCCTCACATGACTAGTTTTGGATTAGTAAACAACCCTAACTTGAAATAATCAGAACTTTGTACCTGTAAATAATAAATATATGAAACTGATACACAATTTTCTTCAATGTGTTTTATGCAATTCCTCTAGGTTTCACTACTTGTAACCTCTCATAAAAGAAGTTATATGAAAAATGGCATACCTTTCTGAATTTTGTCTTATTCTAGAGAGCAACCTTGTCGAGCGTGCTCCACATGGAATATTTGTTGAATCGATCTGAAAATGTTAAAAATAATACTAAAGAATTTAATATAACCAATTTTTTTTGTCTTACTAAATGTGGATCTGTTATGAAGAAGTTATGACATTTTTACCTGAAACACCTGTTTTAGAATAGTTTTAGGACTAGCCACAAACCCTATTTTCCATGGAGTGTAACTCCAAAAATACAACGACCCAGAAGATGATTTTTTTACCAAAGATACTTGGATATGTTTCCTCAATTGAATAGAAATGTCACGGTCTGAATAATTCTAGAAAAAAAGTTATTGCGAAAATGGTGAGATGACCTGTAAATAACATACCTTAGAAAGCATCATCAAAAGAATTTATCCTTCCTTGAATTCCGGCCTTCTTTTCTTCACCTTCCCTTAGAAATTCGGCTTAGATATCCTTTGGTTACCTTAGAAAACTATTGATATTCAATATTCTCAAGTGTGATATAAAATGAGAGAGCCTTGCCTCTTATTTATACTCTCCAAGTAGCTTCTGTAAAAACATCTTCTAGGTCACTTTGCCCGCTTTCTTTATTTTAGGGTTAACCCACTTCTAATTTCTCCATTAATTTTATTATTTAAAATTTTTATTTTTTATTCACTTTGAATTATAGTACACTCATCACTTCACTTTATTATTTACCTTCTAAAATCTCTTAAACCACTTTGACTACTTTGACCTTTTGGGGCTTCTAGATGGCATATGAGGGTCCTCCAACTTCGTAAGGCCATAACTCTCAAATCGTGAGGAGTTATGTGGCGTTACACATACCACTAGAAATGGCATGACATGTAATATCAATGTAGAATATTATTACCTTAAAATATATCAAAACTCATACCGTTATCCATCAAACAAACTTGGGTCCATTACCCAAACATGGATTCTCCAACTTCTCATGGCCATAACTCTCTAACCGTGAGGAGTTATGTGACGTTCCACATACTAATGGAAATGTAATGACAAGCACTATCCATATAGGATAGTTTCACAAAAAATTCATTGACCTTCATCTCATTATTTGACAAATAAGCATGGGTTCTCTAACCATACTTATAGGATAACTCAATCTACAAAACGTCTTCCCATGAGGGATTTCACCATAAGGGGACCACTTTGGAGTTCATCCATTTGTACTTATTATCAAACATTAAATGACAATAATGAGTCATATTTACATTAAACAAACTTGGGTCCATTACCCAAACCTTTGTGCCACCAGGCTTTCTTCAAGGGTTGACATCAATGACAACCAACCTTAATCAACAATGTCCCCCTTTGGCATTGATGGCAACACTCTGATGCAATACTGGAATCATTTTATGAAATACTAAATTCATATCATTCATGATCCCCCTAGAACCATGCCTCTATCCTCTGCATCTCTATGACCATTTCTCTGCCTGGAATCATTCCTCTGTTCTCTGCATCTGATAAATCTCTCCCCCTTTGTCATCAATGGAAAAGGTATCTTTCCATCTGGGGATGCTCCCCCTGACTGAATTGTCCTCTTTATGATGCTTCCTCATGTACATCTAAGACATATAATATAAGCATTCAACATTATTCATTGTGGAGTAGAAATAAATCTGAGTCTTTGGCAAAGATACTCAAAGGCTTCCCATGGAAGTGGTTTTGTAAAGATGTCTTCCACTTGCTCTTTTGTGCCCACATACTCAAATATGAAGTTCTTTTCTCGTATAAAGTGATACTTTATTGGAATGTGCTTCGTATTGGAGTGCATCACCAGGTTCCTTGAGATACTGATGGCACTTGTATTATCACAATAAATTGGAATGGGATCATCATACTCAACCTGTATATATGTCAGAGTTTGTTTCATCCAAAGAACCTATGTATAACATGATGTTGCTACAATATACTATGCCTCGGATTTAGATGAAGATATTGATGATTGTTTCTTGCTTAGCCATGATATTAAACACTCACCCAAGTAGAACATTTCTCCACTGGTGCTTTGTCGGTCATCAATACAACCTTCCCAATCTACATCTGTGTAGGCAATAAGTGATAGATCCTTTCCTTTTGGATACCATAATCCAAAATCTTTTGTTCCTTTGAGATATCTGAAAATCCTCTTCACTGCTAATACATGTGATTCCTTTGGTGTTGCTTGAAATCGTTCCACCTGTCTAACTGCCTTCATTACATCTGGTCTTGATGTTGTCACATATAGTAGACTGCCAATCATTGACCTGTATTGCCTCTAATATGTAGACTTTGAATCATCATCTTTTCTCAACTTGCAACTGGTTTGCATGGGAGTGATAACTGGTTTGCAATCTTCCATTCCGAACCTCTTTAGCATTTCTCTTATATACTTGGTTTGAGAAATAAAAATTCCTTGGTTGCTTTGATGTATCTGAAGTCCCATAAAGAAGGATAGTTCTCCAAGTAATGAAATTTAAAATTCATTCTACATGTCCTTTGCAAATTTTTGTCTTAACATGTCATCATCACTACCAAAAATAATATCATCAACATAAACTTCAATTAATAAAATATTACCTTGACTTACCTTGATGTAGATGTTGTTGTCTGCACTTCCTTTTCTGAACCCTGCATGCTGTAGATATTTATCTAGTCTAGAGTACCATGCTCTAGGAGCCTGTTTTAGACCATACAAGGCCTTCTTTAATTTGCACACATAGTCTGCATTCTCTGACAACTGAAATCCTTCTCTTTGTTCAATGTATACTTCTTCTTCAAGTTCCCCATTCAGAAAAATTGATTTTACGTCCATCTAATACACTTTAATATTTTTGGAGCATGCATAAGCTAAAAGAAAATAGATTGCTTCCATTCTAGCAACTGGGCAAATGTCTCCTCAAATTCGATTCCTTCAATATGTACATATCCTTTACATACCAATATAACTTTGTTCCTTGTAACCTGTCCATATTCATTCAATTTATTCCTGAAAACCCATTTTGTGTTGATCACATTCTTATTCTTTGGTCTTGGAACCAATTCCCAAGTGTCATTTTTCTCTATTTGATCCAATTCTTCATCCATGTCCTTATTCCAAAATTCATCCTTGCTGACTTCTTCAAAACAATTTAGTTCAATTGTAGATAAGAGTGCTAGGTGTGTTTGTTCTGGTGAACATATTCTTTTTCTAGTCTCAACTCCTTCATCTTTGTTTCTGATAATCTGATCTGAAGGATGATTCTTTTGTACTCGTCTGCTAGGTGTCTTTGGAGACACTTGTTGAACTTTCTCTTCTTCTTCTATCGGATTCTCTTCATCTTCCTCTTCTACTTATTTTTCATCTTCTGCTTCCTTTTCGAAAGGTTATTCCATTGATTCATTTTCTTCTTCCTTTGATTTTGGTCTGCCTGTTTCATGAATTGTTTAATTGATGCTTTCCACAACTTTGTTCAATCTCATATTGTAACACTTGTATGCTTTCCTTGTACTTGAGTAACCAACAAGTACTCCTTTGTTCACACGAGAGTCAAAATTTCCCATTCTGCCATCTTCTCTTTTAATGTAGCATTTGCTTCCAAAAACTCTGAAGTGATTCACATTTGCTGGTCTTCCTTTCCAAAGCTCGTAGGGAGTTTTTTCAGTGTTATTTCTAAGCATTACTCTGTTTTGAATTTGATATGTTGTATGCACTGCCTATATACAAAATGTATCTATCAATTTGGAATCCATTAGCATTGTTCGAGCCATTTCCTATACTGTCTTGTTCTTTATTTCAACAACTCCATTCTATTGAGGTGTCCTAGCAACAAAGAATTTCCTTTTTATTCCATGATTGTTACAGTAGTCCATAAATTACTTCGAAGTGAACTCTCCTCCATTATCAGATCTCGAGCATTTTATTTTTGAATCCATTTCATTTTCAACCATTTCCTTGTAGATCTTAAATTTTTCGAAAGCTTCTGACTTATTCTTGAGAAAGAAAACTGCAGTCATTCTTGTATAATCATCAAATAATAACATAAAGTATTTATCACCTTTTAAACCCTTTGTTGTAGTTGGTCCAACTAGATCAGTGTGCAAAATTTCCAGTGGTCTTGTGATTGAGTATTCCTTTGATTTTAACCTGGTCTTTGTTTTCTTTCTTTGTTGCCAATGCTTGCATAAAGTGTTGGTTGGTTTCGTGATCTGGGGAATTTCTCTAACTACTTCTCTTTTGTTGACTTTGAAAAGGTTATCAAAATGTATGTGACCCATTCTTCTGTACCATATCCAACTTTCATCTTCCTTTTCTATACAACACTTTTCATTTCCAATTTTACTTAACACATATATGTTGCTTGAAGTTCTTGTAGTTGTAGCAATCAATTTTCTTGAACCTTCTTTTCTTATCTCACACTTTTGTGAATCGAAAGTAACTTTATGACCTTGGTCACACATTTGAATCACACTTAGAATATTATGTTTCATATCTTCTACTAGTAGAACATTTTCTGCCTTTGTATTCTTGTTCCCAATTCTGATTGTGCCTTTTCCAATGATTTCAGCTGAATCATCATTTTCGAAGGAGACTGGTCCATATCTTTCCTTTATTAATGTAAGAAACCTATCTCTATCACCTGTCATGTGTTTTGAACAACCACTATCAACATACCAACCATGTTTCTTTTTCTTAGATTGTAGAACAAGTGTGCATTCTTCATTGCTATACTGATTCTGCTTTCTTATCCATGTCCTTTTTTGAGGTTCCAGTCTGTGACTTTTGTTATTCTGTTGTGGCTCTCTAGGAGGGTCTGCCATTCTGCAATCTTTGGCCATGTGTCCAAATTTGTTACATTTCTAACATTCCACTTCAGTGCTCAAAAATTCAAACCTGTTGTAACTTCTTCTTTTTGTTTCACTAGGCCTTCTTGGATAACCCTTTTGTGTATGACTTTCAAAGTTTTTTATGTTCCTATTGTTAGCTCTGCAATTCATAACTTTATATCCAAAATTATTACATGCATAACATAAACCAAAAAATATAGTTTGATACCTGGGAGTTGAAGATCTTGTGAAAGGAGGTGATCTTATGAATCCTTATTCTTCTTGAGGCCTATGTGTATGTTGTTGATTCTAAAATCTGAATCTTCTCGGTGGAGGAGTGTCTCTGTAATCTTCCTTGTATATCTTCCTATCCCCTTTGATTGTTTCTGCATAGCTTTTTGGATATGTTTCTTGCTCTGTTGTTATGGATCTTGATCCCTTTTCTGTCTAATTGTATCCAAGTCCGCACTTGTCAAGATGAGATTTTTTACTGCTGATAATGTCATCCAAAACTTTTGAGCTATTCTGCATATCTTTGTTTTGAATATCCTTTCTTAATGTGACAATCTTTGCTTCCAAATTTCCAATGATCCTGTCCTTTTCTTCTAGTTGTTCTTTGAGTTCTTCTTCAATTATTTTATATTCTTCTATTTGAACCTTCAAATTTGTGATCATTTGTTCTAGTTCTTGAGTGTCTTCTTTCTTGTCTAGTTCCGCTTGTAGTTTCTTGTTTTTCTTCTTTTCTCTTCTGATAAATTCTATGACACACATCAATTCCTCTCGGTAGTCAACTTCTGTCTCTTCAATTTCTTATTCGACTTCTTCATATTCTTCTTAGAATTATTCATATTCTTCTTAGGAGTCTTCTTTATCAGAGTCTTCTACTTCCATGAATAGAACTCTTCTTGTCTCACTGTCACTAACTTCATCTTGATCTGATGATGAGATGTATTCTTTGGTGCATAAGGTTTTCTTGAAAACTTTCTTTGCAATTCTTTTGACTTTATATGTTTGTTTGTCTTTTGAGTAACCTTCATCACTTCTCTTTTTCTTATGAGGAAATTTGTTAGAAAAATGACCAATACCATCATAATTAAAACAAATTAAAGGAATCTTACCTCTATACCTACCGTCGGTTCCTTGTTCAGTCTTTTGATGAAGTTGGCCACTTCTTCATCATCTTCCGAGATGTCATTGTTGTTTCTTTGTTCTTCTTGTTGCTTTTCCTTTTGCTTTGATCTTTTGGATGCTTTGAAAGATGCTTCTTTTGCATCTGGATTTTCTTGTTCAGTTCTCATTTCATATGCTGTGAAGATTCCATGTAGTTCATTCATGCTTATTGAGTTTAGATCTGACCTTTATTCTAGTGCCGATATCTTAGGGTCAAATACCATAGTAGGAGATCTTAGTACCTTTTAAACAATTAAAGATTCTTTGATTTCTTCTCCCAATCCTATGATTTCATTCACTGTTTCATCGACTCGTAAGAAGTAGGCTGCAATATTCTCATATTCCTTCATCTTTAGTTGTTCGGACTGACCTCTGTAAGTTTGAAGCTTTGCTTCTTTGACTTTTGAATCTCCTTCATTAATATTTCAAATCTTGTCCCAAATCTCTTTAGCATATTTATAATGTGCAACTTTGGTGAATATCGTTTCACTGAGACCATTCAAAAGTGAATTTGTGGCTTTGGAATTATTTTGACCGAGTTTCACTACTTTGTCATTTGTTGGTGGAATTGCTCGTGTTGTGTATCCATCTACAATTGATTGCCAAATTTCAAATCCATGTGATTTTATATATGTCTTCATCCTTATGCTCCAAAAAGCATACTTTTGTCCATCAAACTGTGGTATTCCATTTTTATACAAGTTGTTTATCTCCATGATCTACCTTTCAGTGGTTAAACTGATTTCTGAAGGAACCTGCTCTGATACCAATTGTTGGATTACTGAGAGGGGGGGTGAATCACTAATATAGAAATTATAATCCTTTTTAAACCAAATAATCCAAGTGTTATATCAATGTAGAATTATCATCCAATAATGAGCAATGAACAAATGAACAATCATACACATGCACAGTACACAAGTGTTTTACGTGGAAACCCAAAGCGGGAGAAAACCATGCAATGTTTTTTCTTATATGTCTTGAAGAATTACATTCATTGGAAGCAACAACTTCCTTTGTTTTCCAGCTGCAACCGGAAGGAGGCTCCAACCCCCTAGCTTCCCAGGCTACAACCTGAGGTAAGATCCAACTCTCCAATTCTCCGGATACAACTAGAAGGAGGCTACAAACCCCTATGTTCTCTAGCTACAACCTAAAGGTGGCTAAAACCACATGTCCTTGCCCCATCCAACCACCCTAAAGTAGAATTAGAATGATGAAACCACTGTCACACTATCACTATGATATATACCACTGTATATCTGTACCAATAAATCTAAACCATGCATCAACATGTACCTCAACTTGTAATCAACCTGTACCATAAACAAGTGCATCAACTATGCACCAACCTGTACCAAAAAACCTGTAATCAACCTGTACCATAAGCAAGTGCAACCAACCATGTACCAAGTATATACCAATCATGTGTCAACTACTCATCAATTATGACTTATCAATATGTACCAACATCATCAACTATACACCTCATGTATGTGCCAACTCATCAACTACTTGTCTCAACCATGTACCCAACATGTACCTTAACCAAAAGACCTCATCAATTTCATCATCCAAATATGATTTGTAACTGTGTAATAGACCCGGTGTATATGATCACATACCTGCAAACCTTCCTTAAATTTAACAACAAGAGACTAGCATTTTCATCAAACTTTGTACTTGTAATGAATAAAGATATAAAACTGATACACAATGTTATTCAGTGTGTTTTATTTAATTCCTCCAGGTTTCACTACTTGGAACCTCTCAGTAAAGGAGTTATAGCAAAAATGGCATACCTTTCTGAATTCTGGCTTTTTCTAGAGAGAAACCTTGTAGAGCGTGCCCCACAAAAAATATTTGTTGAATCGATCTGAAACTATTACACAGAATACTAAAGACTACAATATATCTAACACATTCAGTCTTACTGAATTTGGATCTATTATGAAGAGGATATGATGTTTTTACCTAAAACACATGTTTTAGTCTAGTTTCAGGACTAGCCACAAACCTTATTTTCCACGGAGTGGAACTCCAAAAATAAAATGACCCAAAAGATGAATTTGTTACCATAAATACTTGGATATGTTTACTCAATGGAATAGAAATTTCACGGTCTGAATCATTCTAGAAACAAATTTATTGCGAAAATGGTGAGATGACCTGTAAATAACATACCTTAGAAAGCATCATCAAAAGAATTTATCCTTCCTTGAATTCCGGCCTTTTTTTCTTCACCTTCCATCAGAAATTAGTCTTAGATATACTTTGGTTACCTCAGAAACCTATAGATATTCAATATTCTCAAGTGTGATATAAAATGAGAGAGCCTTGCCTCTTATTTATACTCTCCAAGTGGCTTCCTTAAAAGCATCTTCTAGGTCACTTTGCCCACTTTCCTTATTTTAGGGTTAACCCACTTCTAATTTCTCCATTAAATTTATTATTTAAATAATTTATTTTGTATTTATATATTACCTTAAAATATATCAAAACTCATACTGTTATCCATCAAACAAACTTGGGTCCATTACACAAACATGGGTTCTCCAACTTCTCATGGCCATAACTCTCTAACCGTGAGGAGTTATGTGACGTTCCACATACTACTGGAAATGGAATGACAAGAACTATCCATATAGGATAGTTTCAATGACAAATTCACTGATCTTATTCTCATTATTCGAAAAATAAGAATGGGTTCTCTAACCATACTTATAGGATAACTCAATCTGCAAAGCGTCTTCCCATGAGGGATTTCACCATAAGGGGACCACTTTGGAGTTCATCCATTTGTACTTATTATCAACCATGACAAGAAAATAATGATTCATCTTTACATCAAACAAACTTGGGTCCGTTACCAAAACATTTGTGCCACTGAGCTTTTTTCAAGGTTTGACATCAATGACAACCAACCTTAATCAACATACCTATGCTCGGGCTATAAATGACTCAAACTATGGCCGCCAATAAATACACTGTAGATCCATGATGATATTGATTAAGGGTATGGCCACCAGAGATACAATATGGATCCATGCTTCTATGACATGAACTGATAGTAGCCACTTAAAATACAGAATGGAGCTACGAGATGATAAACCATAACCATAGACCAATACAACATGGATCTATGTGACAACATAAGTATCAACATTCTCAAATGACTTCCTTCGCAGCTCAGGTAAGTAGAAATCAAAATGAATACTCAACCCAGGGTCTTCGTCCCAATCCCCTTGTGGTATAAATGTAACCATGTGAATATATGTTTTGATGTCGAACATGGTAGACACCACTTGATTACTAGTCATTGAGGTAAACCATTAACAAGTGAGAAGGAAATCACCGATGATGTCAATGACTCCCAAGGTGCCCTAGTACATTCCAACGAATGTGAATTGAGGTCAAACATTCATGGAATCATTCGATCAGAGGTCAATGATGTAAACCTATTATTGGAATCGAGGAGGCCTTCCACTGAGGCATGCAGGTCCCAAGGTACTAACTAGTTTATAAGTCTAATTCTTTGATGATGTGTTGAAGTCGATAGGAAAAGACTTGTCGAAGGAGGGTCTTGATGTATCCCCCATCATCAACATGAAACTAATAAAGGAAATTGATAAAATATAACAAATGAACATATACTGACACAGGTGTGGAAACTGGTAATTTTGTAGATGGTTGAATTTCGAGGCAGATACTTCCCTTGAAAAATGAGGCACGACATGAGACTTGGCAGCATAAACAAAGAGTAAGCCAAAACATAATGCAACGAGTGTTGAGGAATTCTTTGGATGGCTCAAAGGAGGGGAAAGACTCATAGGATTGGTTCAGTGTATAGGTTTAGCTAATTGTCCAAGTGTTCAATGTGAAATTCAAAACAAGTGTCGTGTTCAAGGGCGACTGCAAGCGATGTTTACAAAAGTTTTCAACAAACTCAACCCACTTCCTTTATTTTTTTCCCCCATACATATAGATGAGTACCTATTTTTAATTTAACAAGCTCAAGGTGGATAACACATGCTCGATATAACTCACCTTCGGTAAGGTCCTCTTCCTTTTTTTAATGAACTGGAAGAAGTAAGGGTTCGTCCCCATATGGTTCCTTGAATGTGTAATTTAACAAGTCCAAGGAAATAAAACTCGGCGATTTTTCATGTTTAGAGAGTTTGAAAAGAACTTAAAGACAACTCCAGGGTTGTCCTTTTTCGTAATTTTAGTCTCCGAGGTCCAAAAAAGAGATAAACTATTACTCAGAAGACACACTTTCAAACCTTTTAACGAGTGTGAAAGGAAGCAAGATCACTGGACAATATTTTAATGTTTAGAGAGTCTAAAAAGAGCTTAAATATGACTACAGGGGGTTCCTTTTTCGTATAGCCTTTACGAGTGATCAGGGGATCAAATTTTGCTCAAAAATTCAAATTGCTCGGAATCACTTCAAATCGAACGAGAGCGTAGGCCTCATCATTGTGAACCCAACGCAACTCATTTTGTCTCAAACGGATGTCCGGAGCGAGAGATATTGCGATCTGTTCAGATTGTCAAACAGGAAAAAAAAAAGAATGTTGACTGTGTAGTCCGTACAAGCTGACGTGGCAGGAGACTGTACGACCGTACGCTGATGTGGCATGAGATGACGTGGCATTTTTTGATTGGCTGGTAGTTGGGTGAATCATTTTTTGACACGTGGAAATTTTTGGTTTGTGGTTGGATGCCACGTGGCCCAATCATGGGCCGCCACGTGGCATCATTATATTGGTTCAAAATTATGGAGTCCGTGGGATTCGAACCCCGGACCTCCCACACCGGTCAAAGATTTTGTAAAGTCTTCCCTACCAATGGGCCACATGTTATTCCTTGTTATCTAAATGTGTTCTAAATTATTTGAATTAATGTAATGGTTGATATGGTAGGGGGTTGGGCCGAGGCTTAGCCCCGACCCATGGTTCTATTATGTTACATATGACCATACCATATAAATTGCGTGGGATTTGGTTTTATACACGGAGCCTAGCCCCGGTTCCATATATGACCACCATTGCAAAGAGTGTGGGTTTACAAATGGTTGCGCCTCCGGTCACATGACCCGTGACATGTGACCTTGCCACAGAGAGCGCGAGAATGTTCAAAATGGTTTCAATGGATATCCCATGCACCCAACACTTGGCATGACCATATTCACTCTTGCAAACGGTTAGCCCTTTTTTTTATTTGCGTCGGTCATATGGAGGACTCATGTGCCCGAGAGCTAGGCAGTTAGGGGCTAGCGCACCCATAACCGTCCTACAGGTCGCACCGTTTACACGGTTGCATTTGGTGTTGGGTTTTCACGCTTTAAATTATGTGTGTGCTAGGTTGCATGAACAAGGGTGTGATTTGTAGATGCAGAGACAACAAGCTTGAAGGGGAGACTTCAGGGAAGCCTATCTTCTTCGTTTTTTGGCCAAACGAGGTACCGTAAAAGCCCAGCTAGGGGTTTTTGGATGCTCTGAAGCCATTGGAGCAGTCTGTTGGTCAATTTGAGCATTGTAAAGAACATTTTTGAGCACTTTGAGCAATTAATAATAATGATCCATTGGAAGCTGGACCAGGAGATGTAGCCCAAGAGAGGGGTGAACTCCTTTATCATTTGTTGTGTTTATGTGCTTATGTTCATTGATTATTCTACTGTTTATATGTGTCTTAAATGAGTAAATCCTATTAATGATGTGTTGCAAAGTTTATCCATTTGATTTTAACACATAAAATTTACTTGCAAATATTTTCAAGATTACAAGTCTTCTTCATTTTTAGATCAAGTTGGTATCAGAGCACTGGTTTTTGAAGACTTGATTGTTTGCAAGTGTTTTGTTTTCTGATGCTCACAAGGTTGAAACTCACAAGAGGAGAAGGTCAACTTGTGGAGCCAAGTTCACATCCTTCAAGAAGGAAGTATATACAATCACCGCAAGTTTCAAGGAGACATTCACCAAGTATGGCTCATGGAGAAAGTCATGAACGTGTTCCTGTAGAAGATGAAGATCTCAGAAAGGCTGTCATGGAGATGAGAGAGATGATGAAGATATTAATGGAAAGGAATGCATTGTTGCAAGGTGAAGGCTCCAACCCTTCAAAGCATAAGGGAGACAGTGGTGACAAAACTCCAAACGGAAATGGAGGGAATGGTGCTTCTCCACCACCCTCTCCTCCATCTTCTTCTTCTTCTTCTTC
>ML797401.1:75323-94176 GCA_009831015.1 Picea engelmannii
ATACTAAGATAGATACTCTATTTGATACTGGATCTCAAGCAAACCTTATTTCTGAAGAAACTATTAAGAAATTAAAGTTGGAAACAATTCCACATCTTAAGCCATACCCTCTTGGTTGGATATGTGATAATGCTAAGTTACAATTAACAAGAAGGTGTAAACTTAGGTTTGCTATCACTACAAATTTCGTTGATGAGGTAGAGCTTGATGTTATTCCATTGGATATTTGTGGTATTGTGTTGGGAAGCCCGTATTTTTACGATAGGAAAGCTATTTTTCATCGTCACGAGAATAAGTATCATTTGTTTAAAGATGGGGTTGAGTACATTGTTAGAGCCCATACAAAGAAGATGAATTTATCACTTATAAATGCGGTTCAAATGAAGAGATTAGTCAATGCTAGAAAGAATTTTGTTCTCTTAATGATCAAACCTAAAGAAGATATTGAAAATAAAGCATTTCAAGGTTGTGATACAAAATTGAAATCCGATCTATTTGAAGTTGTTAATCAGTATGATGAAATGTTTAAAGAACCTAAGGGATTACCTCTGAAAAGGGGAATCCAACATGAAATTCAATTGCAGCAAGATTGTCCTCTTCCAAACATTGGTATGTACAGAATGTCAGTTATGGAAAATGCTGAGATTAAAAAAAATATTCAAGAGTTGCTCGACAAAGGGGTTATTGTACCAAGCTCATCGCCATGTGGATCTCCAATTGTGTTAGTGCCAAAGAAAGATGGTACGTGGTGTATGTGTTTTGATTTCAGGGCTTTGAACAAAATTATAGTTAAGAATCATTATCCTCTTCCTAGAATTGATGATTTGCTTGATCAATTAAAATATGCTAAATATTTCACTAAGTTAGATTTGAGAAGCGAATATCATTAGATCATAATTGTCGAGGGAGACACATGGAAGACAGCTTTTAAAACTAAGCAAGGTTTGTTTGAATGGATGGTAATGCCTTTTGGACTTTGCAATGCACCTGCTACTTTCATGAGAGTTATGAATGATGTCTTAAGGCCTTTTCTGGATGATTGTGTTATTGTCTACTTAGATGATATTTTGATCTTTATCAAATCTTGTGAAGAGCATGTTAAACATGTGAAACAAGTTTTGGATGTTTTGAGAAAAGAACAGTTGTTTTTGAAGTTGTCCAAATGTGAATTTGGAAAAACTTCACTTATTTACTTAGGGCATATTGTTGGTGGAGGTGAATTAAAAATTGATCCCTCCAAAGTCAAAGTCATTTTGGAATGGCCCAAGCCCAGCAATGTGACAGAGGTAAGAATTGTTTTGGGAGTAGCCCAATATTGGAGGAAGTTTATTGCTTTTGATACTTTGAAAGAGAAGATCAGTTCGGTGCCTTTTCTTGCACTTCCAAATTTAAGGCAACCTTTTGAAATCCAAATAGATGCAATCAATTATGCAATGGGAGCAGTTTTGCTACAGTATTGTAAGCCCATTTGTTTTCATTCTGATACTTTTAATGGTGCCGTGATTAAATATCCTACTTATGATAAGGAATTGTATGCATTAGTTCAAAGTGTAAAAAAATGGAAACATTATTTGCTAGGGAAAGAAACCATTATTCACACCGATCATCAACCACTGCAATACTTACAATCACAGACAAAGCTACAGCAAGCTAGGCACTTCAGATGGATGGGTTTTCTTCAACAGTTTCACTTGGTCATCAGGTATAAGAAGGGCATTTTTAACAAAGTCGCTAATATGCTTTCAAGGCCTATTATTAGTGCTTCAGTTATTCTTAAGCATAGTCCTATCATGCATGAAAGTTATGTCGAGCAATATGATTTGGATACTGATTTCAAAGAAGTATATGAAACTTTGTGCCACTCTAACCATGTTGAATAATTGGATTACCATGTGCATGATAATCTTTTGTATCATCTTGGCAAGCTATGTATTCCACAGGGAGAAAGTGCAGTTGTTAATGTTGAGAATTTGAAATTGTATGAGCCTCTGTTGATTGATGATAATGGAGAGCATGTTCAGATTCCTTCTATAGATGATTTTTCCTCGTAGTATCTTACAGAACTGCATGAAGACACCATCCTTGACAGGAGAATGCGAACTTCAAAACGAGGAAATGTGGAGTATCTTTGAGTTGGTCTTAAAGGAACAAATCAAAGCAAAGCCAAGTGGATTAAGGTTGGAAGGATGAGGGAACTATACCATCATCTTCACATAGACTGGAAATAGTCTTTTGGAGGTCCAAAAGCTTCCCAATGGGGAGGTGTGATCAGGGGATCAAATTTTGCTCAAAAATTCAAAGTGCTCAGAATCGCTTCAAATCGAACGAGAGCGTAGACCTCATTGTTGCGAACCCAACACAACTCGTTTCATCTCAAACGGAAATTGGGAGCGAGAGATACTGCGATCTGTTCAGATTGTCAAACAGGCAAAAAAAAGAACGCTGACTGTGCAGTCCGTATAGGCTAACGTGGCAGAAGACCGTACGACCGTATGCTAATGTGGCATGAGATGATGTGGCAGTTTTTGATTGGCTGGCAGTTGGGCAAATCATGTTTTGACACGTGGCATTTTTTGGTTTGTGGTTGGAAGCCACGTGGCCCAATCATGGGCCACCACGTGGCATCATTATATTGGTTCAAAATTATGGAGTCCATGGGATTCGAACCCCAGACCTCCCACACTAATCAAATATTTTGTAAAGTCTGCCCTGCCAACAGGCCACACATTATTCCTTGTTATCTAAATGTGTTCTAAATTATTTGAATTAATGTAATGGTTGATATGGCGGGGGGTCGGGTCGGGTCTTAGCCCCGACCCGTGGTTCTATTATGTTACATATGACCATACCATAGCAATCATGTGGGATTTGGTGTTATACACGGAGCTCAGCCCTGGTTCCATATATGACCACCGTTGCAAAGAGTGTGAGTTTACAAATGGTTGCGCCTCCAGTCACATGACCAGTGGCATGTGACCTTTCCACAGAGAGCGCAAGAATGTTCAAAAAAGTTTCAACGGATAGCCCATGCGCCCAACACTTGGCACGACCATATTCACTCTTGCAAATGGTTAGCCCTTTTTTTATTTGTGCCGGTCGTATGGAGGACTCATGTGCCCGAGAGCTAGGCGGTTAGGGGCTGGCGTGCCCATAACCATCCTACAGTTCACACCATTTACACGGTTGCATTTGGTGCCGGGTTTTCACACTTTAAATAGTGTGTGTGCTAGGTTGCATGAACAAGGGTGTGATTTGTAGATGCAGAGACAACAAGATTGAAGGGGAGACTTCAGGGAAGCCTATCTTCGTCATTTTTTGGCCAAACGAGGTGCCGAAAAAACCTAGCTAGGGGTTTTTGGACGCTCTGAAGCCATTGGAGCAGTCTGTTGGTCAATTTGAGCATTGTAAATCACATTTTTGAGCACTTTGAGCAATTAATAATAATGATCCATTCGAAGCTGGACCAGGAGATGTAGCCCAAGAGAGGGGTGAACTCCTTTATCATTTGTTGTGTTTATGTGCTTATGTTCATTGATTATGCTACTGTTTATATGTGTCTTAAATGAGTAAATCCTATTAATGATGTGTTGCAAAGTTGATCCATTTGCTTTTAACACATAAACTTTACTTGCAAATATTTTCAAGATTACAAGTCTTCTTCATTTTTAGATCAACGAGTCTGAAAAAGTGATAAAATTATACTCGGTTACATTCTCATGTATTTTTGAGTGTGAGAAAGAACAAAGACTAATCTCATTGATGTTACAAGGTCATCGAAAGCACTTTGCTCAAATTCTTGTAAAATCAAGTTGTTATGGGCATAAGACATTAGTAATTTCTCGAAAAATGATAATAAACATAAAAATAGAGTTTATAATAAGGAGAAAATGACCAAAATGAACCTATCAAATATCAAACTAGGTCAAAAATTCATTTTTACATTTTGTTTTTACTATTCTCCTCTAGTCCTTGGATTTTTTACCTCTTTTGGAGTGTTTTTTGAGCCTTGATTGTGGGGGCTGTGAGGGACCATTTTCAGAACCATCCAGACCAGGTTGGTTTTTTTCTTCTCCTCATCCTTTTTTATGCCTTTTTATTGCATTTTAGGCTCTAGTTTAGGTGTTCTAGGCTCCTTGGGAAGCCCTAGAACGTCGAACTAAATCGATGCTCCCTCAAGGCACCGAGGGGAGCACCAATCATGATTTCAATGCACTTGTGCACTCACTGAGGGGGTGCTAGCACTATGTTAGCTTCTTTGAGGGAGCGTTAGGCACAAAAATAAAAAAATTGTTTGATTTTTAGGCTAAAAAGAGGCAAATTATTTCATTGAGTTAGCTAATGATGATTAATTGATGTTTTTGTAGGTTTCATATATATCTATCCATGATTGAGTGGAAAGAATGTGAGAACGATTTCGATGACAACACCTCTCTTCAAGACTGTCAAGAAAGGGCGACTTTATGCAATTATGGCTTTCTCAAGTATTTCAAGCTTCAGAACATGAGAAAAGAGGTGTTATTTCTTGAATACTTGATTGGTCTATGGGACAATGTTGAGTAGGCATTCCGAATAGGGCCGCACATGCTTGAAATTGAGATGGATGATGTATACTTTTTGATGGGGCTCTCAAGGAGAGGGGAACTCATACTCTTGTCTGGACACCAAGCTACTCTGCAGCCGAACGAGCCATATATTGTCAAACATTGCATACCATGGTCATGGTTGGTGGGTGGAAGGATCGTGAGAAATGATGTGAGAGACTTATCAATTCAATATATCCTATTTTCCATTACCAATTTAGCAGGGAGAACTAGCACTCATCTTGCTTCAAAATCAAAAACTCTTATTCCATGCAGTGTTTGGAATCCAGATTGTTCAACTGGAGTGCAAGGTTCCTGAGGAATGCCAAAGAGAAGATATCCAAAGGCAGAGCTGGCACAAAAAAATAGTTCAGATATGGTTCTTTCTTGGTTTCATTTTTCTTAAACAGGATTCCCCAAATGCAGCCACAGGTTTCGATGATAGCATGTCCCATGAATGAGCCTCATATGGAGAGGTGGACCAGTCTTTCCCCCAGATTGGGGAATGAGCCCTTAACTTTCAGATTCACTTCTGACTTCTTCGCATGGTGGAGGAGGAAGTTAGTGTTTATTGCGGACTTAGCCTATGTTGGGGTAGATTTCAGAGGCAGTGTTGACTTGGTACTTCCATCAGGTACGAAAAATTATAACCTTGTAACAATATTTTCATTTTTTTTTTTATGTTTTTGTTTGTACAATGACAGATCTAAACCATTTCATTTTCATCATTTAGACAGAGTTGTGTCCCATCTGGTGGATATTCCAGTATTGGGGCATCGTGGGGATGCACAAGTGGCAACTGAGCGTGACATCATAGTGGGGGACCTCTGGGAGGTGGAGAGTAACCTCCAGGGTTTGAAGATGGGTGTTCCCCCTTTGAGGATGCGATATGTTCCTTTAGATGTTCAAGGAAATATGGTTGGGGTCTCCTAAGGCCTCAATCATTTGCTACAATGGGTGACATGAGAAGTAGTGTACTTTTTATAGCACAACATGATACATGAAGACAATTAGAGACCTCAGTCATTTGTAGTCCTTATGATGATATTATGGGCATGAAGGCCCAAGTTTTGACTCTTCATGTAATTTCTTATGATGTTTTACAAAAAAAAAAATCTATCACACACACACACACACACACACACACACACACACACATATATGAGTTTTGCGGTGCCTACCTATGTTGCATTTTTTGTTTTATGTGATGTTTTTGTACATATGATTTATGTTTAAAATGTTTATCTATGCACAATATACCAATCCAACGTGTAATTCACTAACAAATACAGGATCATGTCGAGTTCTCTCTATATGTGTATGTACTCAAGAAAGTCAAAAGGTCTTTTGAGACAATGAACCCTTAGATGGAGACATAGTAAAGTCGAGCAATGAATGATGTACTCACGATTTAGTTGATGGACCATGAATTGAGAATATAGGTTGATAATCAATTAAGATATACCTAGAGAGGAGGCTTCGGTTAAGAGTATGATGATGGCGTGATACTCTACAATGTTATTGGTTGCAGATCCAAGGAAAATCCCTCCTGAACTTACTAACTCGCCAGAGTGGTAGATGACCCAAGTTGTAGAAGCAATGTTTTTGGTATGTCGACTAGTGCCATCCGAAAATATGAAATAGATGGGGAAGGATGATGTCATCTTCATATGAAATCGTAAAGAAAAATATAAGCAGAAGCTGAGACAAAACTCGTGCATGCAAAAGAAAAAACACATCAATTCAAAAGTATACAGTACAGTAATGTACAAATCACACATGCGAGTTATTCTATGAATATTAATTCTTGAGTTAAATCCCATTTCGAGGTTCACCAAGGGACAGTCCATCATAGTATACTAACTCATAGGAACCTTTGTGTAACAATAATTTTATGATGTATGGCCCATGCCACATGGGTTCTAACTTTACCACCCCCAGTTTGTCATGATCTTGATCATAGAATAGGACTAGATCTCCTTTTGCGAAAGTGAGAGGTTGGATGGATTTATCATATTGAATTTTCATGCATTTTTTATACATCTCATTGATGAGAGAAACATCACGATGGGTTTAATTCAACTTGGTTAGATATAAGAATCATTCCTCTTCAAAAGAAGTGTGGGGTAAGAGTTCGACGGTGAGTTTCAACGAAGGAATCTCACATTCAATCGGTAATACTGCTTCTATCCCGTATACCAACTAGAAGGGTGTAAATCCAGTTGCAGTTTTAACTGAAGTTCGATAATACCAAAGTGTGGAGAAGAGTTACAAGTTCCAAGAGGTTTTTTTTCTCCCACCATGCATTGAAGCATGGTATTTAGGACTTTTTTGATGGCTTCAATTTGTCATTTTCTTGTTGATAGTAGGGGGATGATTTGTCATGGAGAAAACCTAACTTGGTGCGTAATTCACCCATCATCTAATTCTGAAAATGTGATCCATGAGCAGTAACAATAGCTTGTGGCACACTGAATCGAGTGATGATGTGGTTAAACACAAATAGTGTTGCAATGCGGCCATCGTTAAGAAATGTAGGAATATCCTCAACCCATTTAGTGAAATAATCGACAACAACGATGATACAACCATGTCCCTTGCTGAGGCAGGATTACATTTCATAAAATAAATGCCCCATTTTCCAAAGGGGACGACGACGATAATGGGATGAAATGGAGTTGGGTGGGTACGTGCTTTCCTCTGAAAGATCTGCCAAGGTGGGAATTTTTTAATGGCCTCGATGCAATATTTGAATATGGAAGGCCAAAAATAATCGAGACGCAGAATTTTTTGGGTTGTAGACATCCCAGAAAGATGACCTCCACAAGCTCCAAGGTGACAGGCATTTAAAACTTGTTCAAAATCTTCATCGGTTAAGAAACATCGTAAGACAATATCAATTCCATGGCGGTACAAGGTGTCACCAATGATAAGGTATCATTTTGAGTGGTTTCTAATGTGACGTTGTTCATCACGTGAAATGCTAGGATGAACGTGTTGGGTTCAGAGATAGAGAATAATATCTCCATACCAAGGATCAAATGTAATATTAAGGAACAAGGATTCATCATGAAGAGAATCACTAGGCTCAGTATCATCATTAGTATGGGGAAGATCACAAATTAATTCCGCAAAAACAAACAATTTCTTAGCCTTTGATTTGGAAAACTCGAGATCGAATTCTTGGAGAATGACGATCCATTTGGAATATTTCCCCCCAAGTAATTGATGAGTCAATATGTGGTACATGGGGTTCGATTCTGCGATGACCATGGTAGTGCATAATAGAATGTAATGGTTAAATATTTGGATGAAAATAACTGCTGCCAAAGCCACCTTTTTGACATGTGAATACCAATGTTCGGGACCTGATAGAATTTTATTTAAATAGTAAATCACATGTTTGGTGCCGTCATCCTCCTCTTGTACTAACACCATAGAATTAGTGGAAGTAGAGGCATCCAAATAATGGATATAACATTTCACATAATTCGGTGGATGAAAAAGAGGTGTGTTCATTAAGGCATGCTTAAGAGCATCAAATGAGGGTTGAGTAGTGGCATCCAAGATGAAAGGGGCATATTTCTGCAACAATCTCTTGAATCCTTTATTGATTTTGGCATAATTGCAAGTGAAAGGGAGAATACATATTTCCTTCCCTTGCAAAATTTGAAGTTGAGTGAGGTTGATGGGAGGAGGTAAATCTATAATGGCTTTAATTTCAAGGGATCCACCCTAATCCCGTCTTTGGATACTGTGAATCCAAGGAGTCTACCTGATTCAATAGAGAATATGCATTTATGGGGGTTCAAACATATGTTCTAAAAATGACATCGAATAAATATAGCTCGTAGGTGACCAATGTGGTCTCGTCGATGAGATGAGTGAGCGGGTAAGTCTTCGATGTAAGGTTCAACAATATGTTTGATATCATAGAATTCATACGACATGGCCCGCTGAAAAGTGGCTCCAACATTTTTAAGGCCAAAAGGTAATTTTCGATAAGAGAAAGTCCCCCAAGGGCAGATGAAGGTTGTTTTATGTTGATCAACTGATAAAATGTCGATATGGTTGTATCCATAAAATCCATCCATAAAAGAGAAGATTTTTCTTCCGATGAAATTATCAATAATTTGGTCGATAAAGGGTGTAGGGTAATTGTCCTTGGGACAATCCTTTTTAAGTTTCTGATAATTGACACAAACATGAATGGTCCCCTGTTTCTTGGTGACTGGGACAATGTTGGAAACCCATTCGGTCAAAGTGATGGGATAAATAAAACCAGATTTCAATAGTTTTTCTACTTCTTCCTTGATTGTTGCGGTTTTCTTAGGATGGACTAGGCGAGGTTTCTATCTCACAAGTTTCACTCCTAGATAAGTTTTGATTTCATGCACAATGATCGATGGATTGATCCCTGGAATTTCTTTGTAACTCCAGGTGAATATTTCACAAAATTATTTAAACAAGGCAATATAAGTTTCAAATTATTTAGTTGAATAGTTTGCACCTAGTTGTATGTTTTCGACAATACCTTCTTTGATGGATATGTCGATCATAATTGTGGAAGAGATGTTTCCCAAATTCCCCTCGGAGATGGTATCCCAAGTGAGTATTGGATATTGGGGAGAGTCGACGATATCACTAGGAAATATAGATGAAATACATTTCTTAGTGTCATCCAAACTAGATATAAAGGACGAATGATTATGGTTGTCATCCCATGGTGCATCCTTGATACCAAGCATTTCCATAATAGATTCATCTGATGGAAAAATATGTAGTATGTAATAAAAAATAGAGGATAGGGAATCTAACCAGGATGATAACGAATAAGTCGTAGAAGCCAGGAGATGTTGGTCATCTGGTGAAGGAGAGGCATACTGGATGGCGTCGTATTCAGCCTCTATAGGACTAAGTGGCATGGTGTCACCTAGTGTATCGAATTCTAAGGGACTAGGCACAATCTAAGGATCAAATAATTCGAAGGATTGATGTGCCATAGTTGAGATCCTGTTAACCATTGCAATGTGTTGCTTAGTGGGAGGAAGAGGTGTAGGGAAGGTACCCATGAGCGAAGAGTCTTTGAAGAGACATACTCCAACACTTTCATAAGTGATTTTGGAATCTCCGAGAAAAGAAATGTTGTTGGTTGTTTGAGTGCGAGTGTCAGGGGTACAATAATCTAACTGATCAATGGTCACAATTTTACCTTGACGAGGGAATTGGACGCATCAAAAAAATGATGAAGTGACAAAAATCATAACATAGAATCAACTTCTCCCTAGAAGAAAGTTATAATCGAGGGGAGCATCGACTACTTCAACATCTACAAAACCAGTTTTTCCTCCCAATGGCTAATAATTGCAATAATCCATGAGGTTGAAAAACTATTCCATAAAATGCTCATACCATGGTGGGAGATTGATTGAGACCATGTGATTTAAGGCCTTTCCAGCAATCCAAGGACATGACACATGTGGATTCCCCCTCGTCCAAGATCGTGTGATGAATATGTTGATTATGGACAACAACATCAATTTGGAAAGAGAGTTGGTGAGAGAGTCATGATTTAAAGTTATCCAAGTTAAATGTGATAGCGTTAGATGACTCAAGATCTATAGCTATGATGGCTGCCAAGAGAGTCTTGTGTTGGATAGGGAAGTGTTGTAGAACTTTAAGAGTTGACATAGCGCAAGGTTATTGAACCAAATATTCAACAATGTTGTAGTTTTGAGCATCATGCAAGTTGGTATTAAAGGTTCTAGAGTGCAGGCAATGATCATCTTCCACGGGCCTAGTAATAATACATTAACCATGTGAGTAACCCAATTACTATCTGAGATACAAATTATCAAAAGAAAACATGCATGTGATAAATAATGGCAATTAAAATAATTCACTCAACTCTAATCATCCATCACATAATAACACAATGATTCATTTTCATCATTAAAGAAAGAACTGTAAAACATTGCATCAGGTAACTTATCAATAGATTTAATAGCTCTTACTCATTACTGCATCCATTCATGAGACGAGATAGGAAATAGTTCTTCTCCACATACAATCATACACACATTTGATGAAAACTTAAACTTGTCTCTAGTCCAGAAGGACTTCTCAATTAAAGGCAGCTCCAAAATAATTCTTAACAAAGCCAAAAATGAGATTTTCTTGCAACAACCATCGACCTTTAACTAATCGGTCGATGCTCCTATTTATAACAAAAAATTAACTAAAAGTAATTGTTAAAGTGTAGATAAGTAAAACAAATTTCGTGGGTCTCTCTTATCAATTTGTCTAAGAGTCAACTCAAGATATCACTTTAAAAGGGTGACTCTTCTCATACTCCGACCACTGGATGAACAACTCCTCGCAGGTGTTGGCATATGGAAATGTATGTTGTTCCATTGGGTCCTTGTAAATCTCTCTTATTTCTACCACATGTTCCCGATAATTGACCAGACTGGGACTTAATTGTTGCATCATAGCTCGATATTTGATCGTGTGTTCCATAAAGTGTCGCACCTGACCTGGCTCTTTTTCTGTCACCTTTACTATTTCTTCGATCCATGTTGAGTCTTGCTCGATGTGGGATTTGACTATGTCATGTAAGTCGATGAATTCATCGGGCATGCCAAACTCGGAGAGATCGATATCCTTCATTTCCTTGTTGATTTTGATCCAATTCCTCTCACACTTGGTCCATTTTCTTGAATTTCCCGATGAGGCTACCGAGCTATTCTTGTCCAATATTCGGAGGCATATTTCCTGCAATCAAAAAATTAAATCCTTTAGAGATTGCGTATAGAGTAACACTAGGTAAAATACATGTATAAAGTGTAACTATGATAAATACACACTGGTACATACCTGTGAAGTTCGCTAAACTTGGTTATTCAATACTTACGGGATCTCTGCAGCTTTTGGATTGCTTTCTTCACTTCTGTTAGAATCGTCATTTTTCTCTTAGTCAGGGTGGGTCTATGTGCGAAAACATGAAATACCGGGTACGGAATAACATGAGAGTCAAAGTCACGCTAATGGCTGGTTGGCTCTTGGAGTCAGGAAAGGATGTCAAAGTCACATATTTGTTAAGAGTATGAATATGTTAAAAAAACGTTGGGTCCTGTCATAAGGTAATTCGTTAGGTGCCTCAAGTCGAGGCAATTTTTTAAAACAGAAGTCATGTTGAAAAGTGCAATAACCATCATCAACTCAACATGAAGGATGGAAGAATAAAAAATCATGACTCTCATGTCATGCACACCCTGCAACTCCTATCGACTGTATTTCACATGACCAAAAATGTATTCGTCGCACAGATGTGCCACATAAAACCTTTAGTTCGCTTCAAAACATCTAGTCACCATGAATTCAGATTTCCCTGGAACCTTTCCACCCAATTCCCACTCTGTTATAAATTTTGGATGTTCTTCATGTATTCTACCCACCAACCGAGCTTATGCATTGTTGGTAGTTCAACTCGTGAGCTCAAATTGATCAATTTTTCCGCTTCGTGCCCTCACTAAGTTCCCCACGCATAAGACAGATACGTGTTGCACCATGAGAATCCCTCAAAACATAAGAAGGGGCATGTGAAGTAGAAAAAGTTCCAGGCTTGAGCCTTAAATCACCTGGGATTTGTTCTTACTCGCAGCGGGAATTCCTGAGGTTTCAAGGGGAGGTTCTTACCTATGCACAGAAACGATGATATCACACCGTGCGAAGGCTGAAGTGGAAGAAGTTGTGTTGGAAGGAAGGATGTTAGAAGACATTCCTCCCCAATAGAAGATACCCTAGAAAAGGGGAAGGCCAAGGAAGAATAAGGAAGTTGGGGAAACCCAAGTCCCAAGCGAGTCGTGTGCAAGATCAGTTTTCGAGGAATTACTTATGCGTGCTATTAAACTAGAGCCCGTCGAAGTCACAAGTTGGGGAAGCAGGAGTGGAATGAGGAGGACATATGCCATAGATGCTAATGTTCAAGAGTTAGCTCAGTAGTTGAAACAGGTCCAACTCACCATCGCTGAACTCTACCACGAAAATAGAGAATGAAGATGACAGTTGGTAGCAAATACCCTTGAGGTGTCAGTATCACAGGGTTGTGAAGGGAATGTGACATGGCTCAAGAGACATCTCTGGGAAGCGCAAGATATAATCATGCAGTTGTGCGAAGCACAAAGGGAGTCAGAAGAACAAAACATGAAAAATCTCAGAGAACATGAAGAAGTCGGGGAGAAAGTCTGTGCAAATCTTGCCAGTGCACAGAAGAGACATGATTAACTAACTATATTTTGTATTCTTCGATGTGGCACAAATCTTCACATTTTTTTGAAGATTTTTCATGTTTTTAATGTAAATCGGGTTGGTTGGCCAAATAGTGTAGATAGTGTTTATTGTATGTAATTTGAGCTCGATTGAAACCTAATGTAAAAGTCCTGAAACTTTGATTAAAGGATTCTGGTTGTAGCGATTGGATGTATCATTTCTTTTCTTTGTGTATGTATTTCTTGTGTTCTTCATCCATATATTTTTCTGTTTGATTCAGAATGTATTTTCAAGATTGGGATTCACTGCCTAGTGCCCCTTTTTCGTGCCCTTCAGACAAACTATATTTCCTCCAATTTAACTCTGAATATTGCAATTTAATTCATCATGGGTTGACGATGAAGGTGTGGAGGGTGATGTGTTCTATCGGTAAATTCAAATGGTCATTTTGAAAAACCTCTGATGTCGATCAATTTCATGGTACAATGGTGATGTGATGAGACTTCCATGGGACATCTGGCAATTAAAACCAATGACTTAACTCATGAGTATTAGTCGAAGTCCGGGCCTTCCTCCAGTTGTTCGTTCTTAAACTAAACCTGGGATCATTGATGCTGAAAAATGTGTCAAGGATCGACGATAGGGGATAAACCTGTCACGTATTTTCCTTTCGGGTTAGCGTCTTCAAAACTCCCGATGCCGAAATGGTTTGGGATTTGGCGATCGGAGAAATTTTTTTAGCGTGGTCCAATCGTTCATCGCGGTTTGGTCTTCTCCATTTCGCTAAGTGCGTCGGGTATCGGCCATCGGCAATATCATTTCTTTCTTCGTTAACGTTTACTCTTTTCTCCTTTTAATGATGCTGAAGGGGATCGGTTGTTGGTGATATCCTTGTGTGATTCTTGTCACGAAATAAGTTGTCGTTTTGTCGATGCCTATGAAGATCGACACTCGATAACTGCAGTTTTTTGAGTTATTTTCCTTCATCTTTTAAACCCTTTCGATGTTGAATTTGGGTGCATTAGGTGAAATGTTTGGGCTATTGATTCTTTATTTAAAAGTTAGGCCTTTTAATTCATTATTTTTCATATATTCAAGAAAACTTTTCAAGACTTAATGAGATTCAAGATGATAAGAAAAAGCAACATTTTTAACAATGAAGTCGATTTAGACAGTGCAAAAATATCAAGTGGTACCCAAAAAGTAAAATTTGACAGAGGTTTTTTAGGGTGTGTTGAGTGATCAACAAATGGTGACTTACTGGGCGAAAGAAAAATCTTTGTTCCTCCTTCGTGCTCGACTGATGAAAACGTTGGTGGAGAACTTAACTGGTTTTAAATCAGAGCCTCTTTTACCTTTGCATTTGAAATTCTTTGGTTAATGCCTCCGGGTATGCCTATGGGGTTTTAAACCTTTATTCCTCCTTCTTTTCCTGTAACACTGACTCATTCCCTATTTTGACAAGAGTCTAGTAGAGAATTCAATGGCACTAGGCCCTTTAGTTACCTTCATTCATTTGCTACAGTGTTACTCTGCTTCCAGCGAGCGTCCATAGCCCCGACGAAGTCACCCCGACATCACAGACATTTCTTCGTTTCCAGTGAGCATCCATATCCCTGGAAAATATATCTGCATACCCTCTCCTGCTATGCGCTCATTTGATATAGTTGAATTTAATTTCGACAGAATGCCCTGAGAGAGCAGGAGAGGAGGACATCTATTATTTTGCAAAAGTATGAGGTGATTAAGGTGAAACTCACTAGTTCTATCTCCAAGGTGTATGTAGTCCTTTCCATATTTCCTTCTTTCCCTTAAGGTCTTACCAAACCACTCAGCAAACACTTACACATTTCCCCAATGTTGTTCATTTACATAGGTTAGATAGAGAATCCTTTGAAACAACCGTAGGTTCTTCAATGTTTCTTGTGTTTGTATGTGAGAGACAAGTTAGGAAGAGAGTTCATTATGTCACATGATTTGAGGTCAACCATTGTATTGCTTCAACACAATATTTCAAAATATCATAAGAGTTATTGCAAAAGACAAAAAAAAGTATAAATGAAAAAAGACAAAATGACGCATCAGAAATAAACACAATTTTTTTTTTTTTAATGAACATATTGTTTCAAGGCTTGGCCATTCACTGGGATAGCATCAGGTTCCCCCCTCAGATTTTGTATTTGATACGTGTTGTTGGCCCTTGACCAATTTTTGGAGAACCTTGGTTATGTTTGACCATTTTTGGGACTTCAACAAGTTGGTTGAAGGCAGAGCGCAAGGCGAAGCGGAGATCGCAGGATCTCACCCCCGTTTTAGGGATTTTTGGGTTTAGGGTTTATGTAACAGGTATGGGATGTCAACCCATGTTTAGGCCCCATTTTCAATGTATAATAGATCTCTAGGAGATGTAAGAAAGTAGTGAATGTTTGTGTCTTAGTGCGGAGCTAGAGGCTTTGTGCATACTATGTGTTAAGACTTGCAGAGCTAAGTGCAAGTGATTGTAAGAGACTGGTGTGCAGACTGTGTAAGAAGGCTTTGTGCTGTGACCTAACTCAGGGAAGGAGGATCTAGCGAGGTGCATGTAGATCTCCTATCCTATGTGGAGTGGGTCTTGTGGCTATGTGCATTGAATGAAGATAATAAAGAGAAGAAGAGTTGGTGGACGTAGCCCCATGCTAGGGGTGAACCACATATATCATGTGTTGTGGTTTCTTTGTGCATTATGGTTGTTATGTGAGTTATGGTTAGTGTAGAAATATATGCTAGATGCATCTGATATAGTATCTTAGTGCTTACTAATGTGAATGAATGCTAGATCTGATCTATTTGTATATGCTAAGTGCTTGGATGTGTTAGATCTTGTTGAATAATGCATTGTTAATTAATTAGGGTTTTCTCCTGCGAAGTGGATAAGAGTTAAATATTAATGAATGTTAACTTTTGAGTGCTCTGTTAAGTACTGTGATCAAAAATCTGTGTCCCAGCTAGGTTGTAGACACTTGAGTCCTTCAACCACCCCTACCTCTACCTCGGGTGAGACTGCATTTGCTTCACAGGTGTTGCCGAAAGGGTTGATAGCTAGGGTTTTGTTGGTGTGTTGTTGAAGTGTTGAACCCTAGGTTTACCCCTATGCCAACAAATGGTTCTGTTGTTGGGACCTGAAACTGTGATTGTTGGGGACTGAAGAAAAGAGAAATCTATGTGCATAGACATGTTGCTTTAGGGAACAATACTCTACTTGACTTCTGAAGATCTATGCTAAGAAAGGAATCAGATCTGAAGAAAAGAGGTAAGATATTAAATCTTTGTGCTCTGATAAAGGTAAAATAAATGAATTTTTTTTTTTGAAAGAATGGATCTAGGTATGTTTGATAGATTTTTTCCTAGTCTAAAAACTAGGGCACAACTAGAAGAAAGAATATTTGATATGAATAGATCTGATAGAACTAGTGAAAGATATGTTATTTCTATTCATAGAAAGAACTCTTGGACTAACAAGTGGATGCAGGATCCTAGAAAGAATTTTTTGCAGATCCACCACTGTGATCTCAGTGCGCAGTACAAGAAAGGTTGGGAATCGTTCAAGAGAAAGAAAAGATTGACTCTTTATTATAATTGTAGAATACTGGGACATCTTGCTAAGGAATGCCCTGGTCGAGGTCCTATTTTCCTTTGTTGTAAGGCTACTAGACATGAAGTTTTATATTTCCCTAGAATGATTGCTAAAGTTGAAAATATGAACATGAGACAAGAAGACCATGAGGAAGGTCAAGAGACTAAGAATATGCTCAAGAACCAGAAATAATCAAAGACTGTATTATTGCAGATGAAAGAAAACCTGAATGATCACAGAGAAATCAACTTATCAGAGGTCTTAAAAGAGAAGGAGTGCATAGAAACAAGAATAGTAGACTTCGACATAGACTATGTCCTGGATGAGGAAACACAGGTGAATATCATGAAAAAAAGAACTTGGGAAATTTTAGGAAAGCCCGCTATGGTTCCTTCATTGGGAGGAATAGGATTGTTTAAAGGGAAGATTATAACCCTATGTGGAAGAATTAACTAGATACCTATGAGTTCTCATGGAAATTTGATAGAAGAAGAATTTGAGGTTGTTAAGTTTGTTGAGAACAATGCCCCATTTTCTATTTTGCTAGGAAAAAATTGGGTTGATAAAGATCAAATACGAAGGAAACAAGAAGAGGAAGATCTAGAACAGAAAGAGCAATCACTAAGAGATTTCATGGATAGGATAATAGAGCACTTACTGGAAGAACATAAGGACAAGTTGAAGCTACTAAGGACTAGATACCTGGCTGTCAAAGTTGAAAGAACACAGGACGACTTGAAATCCTTATCCATATAAGAGAGTAAAGCACCTACCCTAGAAAGAGAAGAAGTATTACCCTCGAACCCTATGAAAGACCCTCCACAGTGAGAAGTTACTATGCCAAGAGGAGATAAGAACAATAATGGAAAGAGGAAACCAGTGACTCAAATCACAGGAAATAAAGCTAGAAATCTCAGCAAGAAGAAAGCAAAGTTAGAAAAATTGCAGGAAGTTCCAGAGAGGACTTCGCAGAAGGAAGGCTTGCAGAGCTGGAACTTCGTCGAGATATCAGAAAAATGCAGATTGGAACTTCTCCATGATGAAGTGATATGACCATTGGAGGCATCTCGACCATTAGAATGATGCTCCAGAATGGATAGAAACACTACCTAGGGACCCCTTGATAAAGCTGAGACATCCAAGAAAAGAAAGGTTCCCCCCAAGAAACCTACATCATGGAAGAATTCAAAAGACAATAAAGCACCATTTCAGACTATGATAATGGTGGATGACATTGACCTTATCATTTCTATTGTGTTAGACACCTCAGAGGATATCTTGCAGCGAAGTGAAGCAAAACAGGATACCATGTAGGATAGGATTGTAGCAGAGTTGAAAGGGGTACAACAAGCCCTCTACCCCAGCCGCGCAGTGTCTAATACGCCACCATCATATGAAGGGATTGATTTGGGAGATGAGCCTGCCCAACTATGCAGAATAGAAGATGCGACAAAATCTCATCTTCTTCATGTCCAGGAGGAAAAGGAATGGGCCATAGAGGCTCTGAAGCAAGCAAAAGAGGAATCCATAGAGAAATGTCTGGTTTCACAACAAGAAAAAGACGACTGCCAAGAAATGTTTGCAGAGGATAGAACACAGATCCATAAGGAGAAAGAACAACTTCTCACAGAGAAGATTGGAGTTAAAAAAGAAGTCACTAGAGAACTTCTCTCTGTGACGGGCTTAGAATAGATGGAGGAACACCCAGTGGAGAGTCAGGTGGGGAAGCTTGATGAAGCCATTCAACAGCTCCAACAAAGAGTAGCAGAACTAGAATTACAAGTAGTTCCAAGCACTCCATAGGAAGTGCGAGACCAAATGGAAGAAACTGCCCAGAGCGTAGTCCAAAGAATCAAGGCATTGGCCTTAGAATGAAAACAACTCAGCATTCAAAGTTCACAGACTTATGAGAGCCTTGCAGAGGACCCTGAACTAAGGACATTGGATTCATAGCTCCAAGAGGAAAAGAAACAAGCACCAATAGTGCAAGCATAGTTGAAGTCATTGTCAGCAGTCAAGAGGATGAAAAGGTCCCAAGAACAATGCATGGTTCAACAACAGGTCCATACCATCCAGAGCAAAGTCATGGAACTGGATCAGAGGCTCTAGCCAGTGCAAGATGAAGCTTGCACACTTTTTGATGAAATTGAAGGACGAGGTGCAAAACTGGAATAAGTTGTCACCACAGTAGAACAATGCTTGGAAGGACCTGTGACGAAGAAGTTTCTTCATGTGTTCATTGAGCAGGAGACTCTAGTGAAGCAATAGGTTGAGGTATCTCGAGCCAAGATCGAGGCTGTTAAGAACCAAACATCAATATAGCATAGAAAAACCTCAGGAAAAGTACTCAACGCCTTGAAAAAGAGATAATTTTAGATAATAAGCCTCT
>ML797401.1:119460-135548 GCA_009831015.1 Picea engelmannii
ATCCTTCTAGAAGCGGAAGCTTCTATTAGGTCTTCTTACATCCGCCTTATTCTATTTTATTGAAAGGTCTTATTAATATTGACCTTTATTACATCCGAATACATTGATCTACCTATGTGCGGGTTAGGACCTTAACAGAAGTCAGGACACATTCGCCAAGAACCTTCTTTCTTTAGGACCATGACCACAAGAGAATATTAGGGGCTCATACTAGGGAGAATAACGCCTGTATTAAGGAGTTCCTGGACCATTTTCTCAATTTCATTTTTTTGGGGAAAATGGGTGACGATACATATGGATATTGGGAGGAAGGCTTCTGGGTACAAGGGGAATGGAATGATCATGAACACCATGGGAAGGAGGGAGTCCTTGGGGAGTGGAAAAGACCACTTGATGTTTAGAAAGGATGGCTTGGAGGTCTTGTGGCACCAAGGGTGTCTTTGTTGCTTGTATGGCATGAAGTTGGGCAATAACACCAGAATGACCTTTATTTAGCAGCTTTTCCATGCGATGGGAACTAATGATCTCTGGTGAACTGGCGGTGATGCCTTGGAACTTATATTGGTGGCCCTCCTGGTCAAATTGCATGGTTAATTCCTTGAAATCCATGAGAATGGGACCCAAAGTCCTTACCCAGTCTACACCCAACATAATGTCACAACCGCCCATGTTGATAGCAAACATATGAGATTTTAGGTGGTAGTCACCAATTTGGAGATGCACATTTTCACAACGCCTTCCACATTTCATGGAGCCACCATTGGCAATCATGATTTGGAAATTATTAACGACATGGATGTAGCAATGAGTTTCTTGGGAAATGCGACAATGAATAAAATTATGGGTTCTTCGACTATCAACTAGAATGATGACCTTCCGATGCTTGATGTAACTGATTAGCTTGAGGGTTTGGGGAGCGGAGAAGCCAATGAGATAATTGAGGGAAATGATCGATTCTACTTCGGGAGGGTCTGAGGGAGGAGTTATGTCTATGGTTTTAGGTGACTTAGACACAAGGGGATTTTCAACATCCTCTTCCAAAATATCTTCGGAGATGGCCATAAAAATATTTTGTTCCTTACACTTGTGGCCTAGGAAATATTTGTCATCACAATTATAAAAAAGGCCTTTGAGTTGGTGTTCATCCATTTCATCCCTGGTCAATTTTTGGGTCTTTAGTGGAGCAGAGAGAGTAGTTGGATTTACTGGTTTAGGGTGAGGGATAAAGGTGGGTTTCTGGTTTTGAGAAGATACAACCTGTTGTGCTTATTTATCTCTTTTAGTAGCCTCCACCCAACTCTGAGGCAAAGCCATGAGGACATGGGCCCGAATCTCATCCTTGAGGCTACTGATAAAAAACTCTTGGAAAAAGGCATCAGACATGCCCTCTGTCCGAAAAACCAGGCTCTCAAAGGAAGCTATAAAGTCTTCCACTGTTCCTGATTGTTTCAACTTTTTCAAATGACCCAAATGGTTGGTGTCAGTGTCAAAGTGTTCATAAAGCTCTGCCACAAAGTGTGTCCAAGAAATATACCCTTGACGGGAAGTTTTTCTCCATTGCCACCATTGCCAACATTCTTGATCTAGATGGAGAACACCATACCAGAGTTTGGCCAAGTCATATGTAATGTCGTATAAAGAGAAATAATGTTCCATTTGGGTTACCCAACCAGTGGGGTCTGAGCCATCAAATTTGGTCACATCCACCCGCGGAAGGCGTAGGTCATGTTGAAAGTGATGGTGCTGAAAGTTATGGGAATGAGAGGAATGTTCACCTTCAGTATGTTGGAGTGAGTCAGACAAAGGCTTATCTGTAGGGATATGAAGCTTGGTGCAAAGTGACGAAAAGACAGATTCAATCTAGGTGGTCAGGTCTTGTTTGATGTCCTCCATTGAGGACTGCATGGTTGTATTGATGGTAGAAACATTGGCACTGAGTTGTTTCACTTCCTTTTGGGTCTTGGTGAGACTACATTGCAATGTATTGAAGTGAGCTTCCAAGTCTTGGCTGCGGGTATGGGCCATGAGGATGAGGGAACCGAAAAGGGGTGGGTGGGGTCAAATTTTTTTCCGAAAAATGATATGTATAAATGTGATAAGGGAGAAGAGATGAATCCAATGGAACAGGTCTCAAATAATGGTGAAAAAATTTCCAGACTTTTTTTTACCCCTGCGGAGTTATACTCTGGTCTGAAGAATACTGCAGTGATGAAATGCCCAAATGTTTAACCAGGAAGAAAAGTGTAGTTACTTGGCAACCTGAACACAATTGTGCAGCAATAGATCTTGCCTGTTTTAATTTGTTTATGTTTCTTTTCCCAAGGGTTAGGGATTCAAGGGTTCTACAGACAAGGGTTTGCCCTGTGTTATAGCTCTCTGATATATGTGCAGGGTCCAACAGTAGTACTCGGCCCAATATCTCAGGGAACTAACTAGGGAGGATAGATCGTACCCTTAGCCATATTACATGACTACTCAGTTACTAGAGAGTATCTTCCCGAGTGTTGTTCTCGGTGGCACTATAATAGTCAGGCGGTCGATCGGTTTATCTAAACAGGGCTTCAGGAAATCTAGGTCGATCCGTAAACAAGTGTTGTCTGATGCGCTACCACTCAAAGGGGTACCAACAGGGGTTACAAGGGTGGCCAACTAATGTGTACTTAAGAACCACTTGTATTTCCTACATGTATGAATCCCTCAACCATAGGTTTATGCACGTAATGACAGATCTCTGTGGCTTAAAGACGCTGGAATACGTCTCTACCCTGAAAAAAAAATTACCCACAATTTCTGCCAAGGAAAGTGCTCTGATACCACTTGTAATATACCAGATATAAAATGTATGCAGAAAAAAAATAAAATGATATAAATGGCAGAATAACAACAATATAACCAGAACAATCACCACAATAGCACTGAAATGATATAGGAATAAAAACAGAAATAACACTTTGATTCTGAAAGCAATGTTCTCGGGCCTCTTTGAGGGGGAAACCTCTAGTTGAGTAGATCTCTATTACAATAATATCCAAGCTAGGGTTCTCATACCCTCGACTCCTATTTATACTAAATATGTCTATCAAAAGAAGCATCTAGAGGAAGATCCTTCTAGAAGCATAATCTTCTATTAGGTCTTCTTACATTCGATTTATTCTATTTTATTGCAAGGCCTTATTAATATTGACCTTTATTACATCTAAATATATTGTTCTACCTATGTGCGGGTTAGGACCCTAATAGATATATTAGCCTTAAACTTCTTCAAATCTTCAACTACATTGTAATCTATCTTGGGTGATTCTCGGGTATGGATACTTATAGGTTTCTTACGGGGAGAAAAGGGTGCTTTCGGGTGATCCAGAGTTGATCTTCCTCCCAAAGTTTGGGCAGCAGTAAGGTTGTTTGAGACAAGTTGAACCCTACTTCATTTTTGCACCACCGAGACCTCAGCGGGTGGTTCCTGAAACTCAAATAGGTCGTTAGAAGGCATAATTAGGTTAGGATCCCATATCAGCATGGTTGTATCTTCTGGTGGATCAATCTCTTCCTGATCAACAACATTCATAACTGAACCATTTGAATGTTCGGTTAGGGAAACCTCATCTAAAAACCAGTTGGCCATTAAATTCATGGCATGTACCCATTGAGGAAAGTCTCTTTTAGAGTGGTTCTGTTTGTGATAAGTACAGAAAGAGTCAGATGCTACATTTCCTAGATTGACATTTAGGTTGGTTGGGGGAGGTTCAATTTCCTTGAATAGTGGGTTCCTTTTAAATAAAGACTTATAGGGCCTTTGGCCTTGGTTTCCCTCCCTTGCACTTCTTTTCATGTCTATAATTTCATTGGATAACTTCTTAACCATGCATTGTAGGTCCTCTATGTCCCCACTTCCCTTTTTAGGAGCTTGTTCTTCTTGTTTCCCTGGGGGTATAGTGAGAAACAACCCTCTCCGGGGAGGGGGTTGATCTTCTTTCTTAACTAAAGAGACCTAAATTTCTTTGCATCCCTTCATTTGGAATTATATCATTTTGGATTCTTCAAAATTCTTAGCTAGGTTTAGTTTGGAATCCCTCTTCTCAAACATGGAAATAGAAGCTAGGAGAGCATTAGCATATACTTTTATTTGCAACTCCTAAGTAGGTTTAGCTTCGGGTTGGAATTTTTTTAATATAGTTGTGAATATTTGGTTGAATTCTTTGACCCTTTCCTTCGAAATCATGGTGGCGGTGAAAAAGTCAGCCATCAAATCTCCTGTAGTAGTTTCTTCTTCAAATTTATCAAGAAAACCCTTTTGAAACTTCCTCCAACTAGTTATGGATCCTACAGGTAAGTTGAAATACCACGTGGAATATAAATTCTCAAAGGTGTAGGGGAATAGCCTGAATACTACGTATTCATGTTGGACATTCATAAGTATGATCGCTAGTATGAATTTATGGATATGATCTTCAGGCAATCCTAAGGTCTCAGGGTCAAACTTAGGAAGTAACTCCTCTGGATGTTGGTGAAGGTTATGTATGCGTCCAGGGATGGCTAGACCATCTCTGGCCAACCAAGGTTGATTTTTCTGAGGTGTGTTTCCCCTTTCTTCATCATAGTCATTGTTGTCTTCCATATCTTCAGATCTTGAGTTAAACTCTTCCTCTTCTGAAAAATCGCCTGGCTCAAAGACATCGTTGGCTGACATTTCAAGGATTATTTTAAGAAGATGTTCGATTTCGATGATTGCAATATCTATTAGGTCTTTTACCGTGTGCAAAAATACCTGGTCGGGGATTTCAATCACTCGTATGCTTATTTTTTGTCTTCGAGGAAGTATCAAAGCTAAGGACAACACACCGATCTGTCGGGTGTATGCTCTTGTGATTCTTCTAAATTGATTTAATTCCTCATGAGGAAGAGAGTAAGGTATATCAAGGAACAAGTGTTCTTCCTCGGGCTGGGGTATGCTACTCGTTTCAGGAGTACTCAATGTGTGTGGGTTGTCTTGGGAATGAATAGCCATGCATGTGGGTTGTTTTGAATCTACAATCTATCTGAAATATTATATGGAATATGTATTCATCCATTCATTTTTTAGACCTTCCTTCTAGCGCCAATTTTGTTGATGGGTCCTAAATCCCTTTAACTCAACAGTAGGAACCAAACCCGCCACTGAGGCCCAATTAGACACTACAACGTTTAATAGTGGAATGGTTCTCCAAATCTTGCGATCCGACCAATTAATCGATGGGATTTACATTTTCTTGTGAAGGTTTCTCCTTCAGTTCAGACGCTCTTTTTTTTTTTTTTTTTCTCTTAGGTGGGACCGATATAATATGGAATTCGATATAAACCAACTAGGTAACAAAACGGGAAAAGGGTTTAACTGTTGGAGAAGAGGTCGGGCTTGGGATAACCTGTTACTCTAGCGTGCAGGCAATGATTGTCTACCACAAGCCTAATACTAATACATTAACCGTGTGAGTAATCCAATTACTGACTGAGATACAAATTATCAAAAGAAAACATGCATGTGATAAATAATGGAAAGTAAAATAATTCACTCAACTCTTATCATCCATCACATAATAACACAATGATTCATTTTCATCATTAAAGAAAGAACTGTAAAACATTGCATTAGATAAATTATCAATAGATTTAATAGATTTTACTCATTACTGCATCCATTCATGAGGCGAGATAGGAAATATTTCTTCTCCACATCCAATCATACATGCATTTGACAAAAACTTAAACTTGTCTCTGGTCCAGAAGGACTTCTCAATTAAAGGTAGCTCCAAAATAATTCTTAACAAAAAAAAAAATGAGAGTTTCTTGCAACAACCATCGACCTTTAACTAATCGGTCGATGCTCCTATTTATAACATAAAATTAACTAAAAATAATAGCTAAAGTGCAGATAAGTAAAACAAAATTCGCCATGTGGCATTCTCTCCTATCAATTTTTCTAAGAGTCAACTCAAGATATCACTTTAAAAGGGTGACTCTTCTCATACTCCGACCACTGGATGAACAACTCCTTGCAGGTGTTGGTGTATGGGAATCTATGTTGTTCCATCAGGGCCATGTAAATCTCTCTTATTTCTACCGCATGTGCCCAATACTTGACCATACTGGGACTTAACTATTGCATCATAGCCCGAGCTTTGATCGAGTGTTCCATAAACTGTTGCACCTGACCTGGCACTGTGTCTTTCACCTTTGATAGTTCTTCGGCCCATGATGAGTCTTTCTCGATTTGCGATTTGACTATGTCACGTAAGTCGACGAAGTCATCGGGCATGAAAAAATTGGAGAGCCTAATATCCTTCATTTCCTTGTTTATTTTGATCCAGTTCCTCTCGCACTTGGCCCATTTTCTTTAATTTCCTGATGAGGCTCCTGAGCTATTCTTGTCCAGTATTCGGAGGCATATTTCATGCAATCAAAAAATGAAATCCTTTAGAGACTATGTATAGAGTAACACTGGGTAAAATACATGTATAAAGTGCAAGTATGAGAAATCCACACTGGGACATACCTGTGAATCTCGTTAAACTTGGTTATTCGATACTTACAGGATCTCTGTAGCTTTCAGATCGCTTTCTTTGCTTCTGTTAGCGCCAACACTTTTCTCTTAGTCAGGGTGGGTATGTGTGCCACAACATGAAATATCGGGTACGAAATAACATGAGAGTCGAAGTGACGCCAGTGGTCGGTTGGCCCTTGGATTCGGGAAAGGATGTTAGATCCACACATGTGTTAAGAGTACGAGTATGTTCCAAAAGAGTCAGGTCCTGTCATAAGGGAATTCATTAGGTGTCTCAGGTCAAGGAAATTTTTTAAAACAAAATTCACATCAAAAAGTGTAGAAACCATCATCAACCCATCATGTAGGCTGGAAGAATAAAAAATCATGGCACTCATGTCATGCACACCCTACAACTACTATCGGTTGTATCTCACATGCCCTGAAACATATTCGTCTCATGGATGTGCCATAGAAAACCTTCAATTCACTTCAAAACATCGAGTCGCCATGAATTCAGTGTTCCCTAACACGTTTCTACCCACTGCCCGCTCGGTTATAAATTCTAGATGTTCTTCATGTATTCTACTCACTAGTCAAGCTTATGCATTGTTGGTAGTTCGTCTTGCAAGCTCAGATTGATCAAGTTTTCTGCTTCGGTCCCTTGGCAAGTTCCCCACGTATAAGAAATATATGTGTCGCACCATGAGAACCCCTCAAAACACAATAGGGGGCATGCAAAGTAGTATAAGTTCCATGCTTGATCCCCAGTGCGCCTGGGATTCATTCTTACTCGCAGCGGGCACTCTCAAGGTTTCAATGGGAGGTTCCTACCTACGCACGAAAACGATGATATCACACCGTGCGAAGGCTGAAGTGGAAGTAGTTGTGTCGGAAGGAAGGATGTTTGAAGACATGCCTCCCCAATAGCAGATACCCTGGAAAAGGGGAAGTCCAAGGAAGAATAAGGAAGCTGGGGAAACCCAAATCCCAATCCAGCCATGCACAAGATCGGTTGTCGAGGAATTACTTATGCGTGCTATTCGGGTAGATCCTGTTGAAGTCACAAGTCAGGAAAGTGGGAGCGGAACGAGGAGGACACAGTCCACATACGCTAACATTCGAGATCCAAATCAACAGCTGAAATAGGCCCAAATCACCATCATCGAACTCTACCAGGAAAATAAAGAATTAAGACACCAGTTGGCGGTAAAGAACCTTGAGGTCTCAGTATCATAGGGTCGTGAAGGGAAGGTGACATGGATCAAGAGACAGCTATGGGAAGCGCAAGATATAATAGTGAAGTTGGGTGAAGCACACAGGACATCAAAATAACATAATATGAAACATCTCAGAGAATGTGAAGCAGTTGGGGATAAAGTCCACGCAGATCTTGCCAACACGCAGAAGAGACATGATTAACTAACTCTATTTTGTATTCTCAGATGTGGCACAAATCTTGACAGTTTTTTGAAGATTTTTCATGTTTTTAACATAAACCAAGTTGGTTGGCCAAATAGTGTAGACAATGTCTATTGTATCTAATTTGAGCTCGATTGAAAAATAATGTAAAAGTCCTTAAACTTTGATGAAAGAATTTTGGTTGTAGCGGTTGGATGTATCGTTTCTTTTCTTTGTGTATGTATTTCTTGTGTTCTTCATCCATATATTTTTATGTTTGATTAGGAATGTACTTTAGATCCTGGGATTTGCTACGTAGCACCCCTTGCTCGCTCCCTTCAGACAAACCGTATTTCCTCGAAGTTAACTCTAAATATTTCAATTTAATTCATCATGGGTTGACGACGAAGGCACGGAGGGTGATGTGTTCCATTAGTAAATTCAAATGTTCCTTTTGAAAAACCTATGACACCAATCGATTTCATCGTATGATGTTGACATGGCCTGACTGGCTTGGGACACATGGAAATGAAAACTGGTGACTTAACTCGCGAGCATTAGTCGGAGTCGAGACCTTCCTCTAGTTGTTCATTCTTAAACTAAACCTGGGATTGTTAATGCCGAAAAAGGTGTCAAGGATCGGGGATTGGGGATAAATCTATCACGTATTTTCCTTTGGGGTTAGTGTCTTCAAAACTCCCAATGCCGAAATGGTTTGGGAGTCAGCGATTGAAGAATTTTTTTTAGCATGGTCTGATCATTCGTCACGGTTTGGTCTTCTCCGTTTCTCTAAGAGCGTTGAGTATCGACCATCGGTGATATCATTTATTTATTCGTTAACGTTTACTCTTTTCTCCTTTTATTGACACCGAAGGGGATCAGTTGTCGGCAATATCCTTGTGTGATGCTTTTCGCGAAAGAAAACTTTTTTTTTCCGATGTCGATGAATATCAACGCTTGGCAACTGTGATTTTTCGAGTGATTTGCCTTCATCTTTTAAACCCTTCTAATGTTGAATTTGGGCACATTGGGTGAAATGATTTGTCTATTGATTCTTTATTTAAAAGTTAGGCCTTTTAAGCCATTATTTTTCATAGATTCAAGAAAACTTTGAAAGACTTAATGAGAGTTAAGATGATAATCAAAAGAAACATTTTTCACAATGAAGTCGAATTAGACAGTGCAAAAAGATCAAGTGATACCCAAAAAGTAAAATTTGACAAAGGTTTTTAGGGTGTGTTGAGTGCTCAATAGGCCATAAACATGTTGACGTGGATAATTGTAACTGGCAGGCCCTCCCATATGCTAATGTTGTTGACCAACAAAGGTAGGATTTACTTGTTGAGGAATGTGCATAAAAGGAGGGGAAACCCATTTTCCTCGAGGGAGGATAGCCAGTGTAACCTGAGGGATGATAGTTTGATTATTATATTAAGGTGGATAACTAGGTTTCCCTTGAGGAGGATAACTAGGTTGACCCTAAGGAAGGTAAGGATTTGTCCCTTGGGGAGGAAAAGAATATTGCCCTTGAGGATCTCAAGTGGGATTCAGGATTCTTAGGAAAGGTTGTCCATAACGTAGTCCAGAAGGATTGGGATTTGGGATTCCTCCTTGTGGTTTAGGGTTTTATGTCTCTCCCTAATGTGGTTTATGGAACATACCTCCTTAGGGTGGTCCCCAGGATTGTGGGGGGTTTCCAGTGAACGAAGGTTGAGATTGTCCCCCTGCCATTGGTTCCGTAGAAAATAGGGTATGATCGGTAAGAGGGGGTTTCCCCTTGTTACACATTATTTTTGTCATCCCTATGATCATTAATGATGTAAACCTATCTATTGCCTTCAGAGGGGTCAGTGGCCTGAGTTCCTAAAGAGAGAAGAGAGAAGAACTTTTCCTGAGAAAAGAATTTTCATTTTCCTATGTAAAAACCTTATAAAAAAGGAAGTTCGCAGGTTGCTATATAGGCAGGATGCGAGAATGACACATTCTCCTAGGTTGCATTATAGCTAGGGTGCGAGGTGTTCGCAGGTTGCTCTATAGCTAGGGTGCAAGAATTCCTGCACGTGGGAAAAATGAGCGTTTTCTTGAATCTTCTAGAAGAAGAAACTTCTATGGTGAGGTGGCATCCGAATAGTTTGGATCTTACTCACTTTCATGATTTAGTGGGATCATCCTAACCTCCTCACCTTATCCTCTTAAACTTATAAAAGGAGAGGATTTCTCATGGATAATGTTAGCTTGGGTTAGCTTTTGTTGGTTCTTGAGCTTGTTAGCTTTGGTTGGCTTGGAATTATCAGCTTGGTTGGAGTGGCTTTGAGATTTGCTTTGTTAAGATAGATTGTGAATATTATCAGATCTATGCTCTCAGAATTATTGGAGTCAAAGTGTGTGGGGAACGAAGGAAAGTTGGAAGGGACCTTATGACATCAAGGCCATGGTTGTAATCTCTCTTTCACATTCAATATAATACAGTAATATGATTCTTTCCTATAAAGCTAGTTGTGTTTTATTGTATGATTCCTTGATCACATACATAGGTTTATATTGAGTTTATGCTATTACTATCACTTTGGTTGGTTTGTGTTGTCTTGGTCCTGACTTCATGAGAGCACTGGAGCGAAGCAGGAGAAACAAAGACCCTAGGAAGTGATAATAAGGTATGCTATTTGTTCTTGCCTCCTAGTTAATTCAATATTTAAAACTTAAGGAAAGCGTCATGTTCTATATTGTTTTGTTCTAGATCCAGGTGGATCTAGGGAGATCGGTTAGTGTCCGCACCTACGGATTTATCCAATAACAAAATTGGTAACTCCACTAGGGAACAATCTCATTTTCTTGGTGGATTTTTGTGTTTTTCTGTGGCCATTTTCTCTGGTTTCATTTTTCTCCTGTCCTATCAGTCTCTGAGTCTTCAGGATATCCTAATAGACCTTCTGAGTCCAGAAGCCTTCTTGAATTTCACTTCATTTTTCAAAATTTTTGATATGTTCAGGGATTCTCGCACTGCACTCCATTGCAGCCTGTGAGAATTGGTCAAGTTCGCACCCTGCTCATAGGGTTTAGTGCGAGGTTCTCGCACCTTGCTCAAAGGTTGCCTGCGAGAATCATAGATTCTCGCACTGTGTAATAGTGTTTACCTGCGAACATTCTTTTTTAAAGTTTGGAATTTGAGTTTTTGTCTTTCTAACTGCCCAGATCAGTTGAAATACATCTTATGGGTTTCTTGGACAGTTGATTGATACCTTTCTTGCTTTAGTTTGCATGCGTGCATAGTTTTAGGGTTTCAAGGCTTTTCTTGGCATTTGTGACTTGACTTTCGTTTCTTGACTCTTTTTGGCAAACCATTCTCTCTGACTTCAGATTCTGAGTGTGTTTGATTGGTTAAGAACCAGTGATTGGTTGAAAGTTGAGTACTTGGTTTTCCTCATTTGCTTATTGGTTTGAAAGAACATTTTTGTTTGCATTGAGAAGACTATTTGGTTTGCTTTGTATTTTTGCTTTCATTGAAAGAGTTGAGTGGGTTATTATTGCTTGATTCTTTATGATTTGGTTTTCTGCTCTCTCATTGGTATAGTGAGAGTTCTTTTTTAAAAGTGAACACAAAGTTTTCTTTCATCAAATTGTTTTTTGTCATTTACAAAACATTGAAAATCAAATTTTAGAGATTGTTGAAACTTTGAAAAATACACAATAGTCATTTAACAAGTGATTTTTTGCATTGACATTCGAAAAGAAATTGTGCATTGTAGTTTTGGGTTGATTTAGAAAATTTTCTCTCTCTCCCATATATAGGATTCATTGAACGAAACGTGGTATATTTCATTCTCATCCTTGCATTATTTGGGTCAAAGTCATACAACATGAGTTTCACTTCCGTTACCTTTGAGTAAACAACAACTCTTAAAAACATTGCATAATCTTAAAATTTATCTAGTAACTCTTTTCTAGGGCTCTTTTACACCAACATTTAGCTAGGCTAGTGCTTTGGAGTAGGAAGAGAGATACACTGTCCAAAGGCTCAAAACACACAATAGCATCTTGAGTTAGGGAGTGTTAAATTCCACTTATTACATTTTGTCCTGGGAAGCCCTTCTAACACAAGGGTCAATCACGAGGTCGCATTGAGACTAGCAGAGTTACTCACCCTGCTTTGTTGGTCTTGGTGTAGAGGTTGCGCGTATTATGGGGGTCGCTTGAGAGGTATACCCACAATGATGCGTGGAAGCCTTTCGAGTTGATTTCGGGCTAGATACCCTGCCCTTGCGCATGGATCGGACTGTCGACTGTTTCCCCAGGCATCATTGTAGTACTTGGTAACCTTAGTGGCCTATCTCTCTAGGTTCTTTACATGAGGTGACTGTGGAGGGGCAAGTCTTCACAGTACCTGGAATCGACGTTGGCCAAACTCACTTGGGATCCTTGGAGGGTATACCCACGATTATGTGTGGGAGCTTGCACTAGGGTGTAAGTCCGTTAAGCAGGTCATCAACATAATTTTTCCACCCGCTCTATCTCAGCCCCTTCTTACTATGTTCCCACGACATTGGATTTCATCACCAACTAGTGCGTTCATTGTGAGAAGGTTTTGTTTGCTTGCTTGCTTACTAGATTTTTAGCGTGTGCTGTTTGTTTTCCTTAGAGGACTCTAGATTGGATTTTTGTTTTTAATGGCGTCAGTTCCTGAAATGACCAATGAAGGAACCCCTTCTCCAGGGGAACCTTTTGTTTTTACTTCTTATGGAAACATTGGTCCTCCTCACATCACTACTTTGAGCCTTCCAGGTCTCACTATTGGATTACCGGTATGGTTGTTTTCCACTCATGTAATCCCGAATGAAGTAAGTGCTTCGGTCGTAATCACTTCCCCCCAAGAGCATCAACCTCATGTTGATCCTTCACCTTCTTCACCAATAAGGTCTTCTTCGCCTTCTTCACTTGCAAGGTCGCCTTCCGTTTCATCTTCTTCATCGAGTGAAAGTTCTGAAGCTAGTAACTCAGTGAATAAGAAGAAGAAGAAAAGAAAGATTAAGAAGAAGAAAGATAAGCAAGGGTCAAAACCTCCAACCACTGTCAAACATGTTGGAAAACAACCAGTTACTGTTAATCGTGCTGGGAGTGTTGATGATGTCAAGATCACCCAAACAACCCGTAAGCCCAAGTACCCTTGCAGGCTTTGTAAGGGTAGCCATCTTCTTAAGGATTGCCCTGGTCTGTCCAAGGTTATATAAGCATGGTCTACATGCCCTCGCTAACCTATTTCGTTAGCCTCTGAACAACATGTTGATGACCCCCCATCAACCAGTCACGATACCATTGGGAAGAAGAAAAGTAGAGTCAAGTTCCTGTGCATGTTATGCAAAGGGAGTCATCTCACTCACCTTTTCCCTTGTATGGATGAAGCCTCGAAATTACTGGAAGACATGATTGTTTCATAGCCTCAACTTCCAGCTTCTTATCACAAGCTTTCTCTCAACCCACCTATAGTTGATGGAATGATCAATCCAGTTCCTTCGTTGGTCAATCTGGTTGATCAAGTGGTCAATCTGGTCACGTCCTTAATTGACCCAGTTGACCAAGTGGTTGATCTGATCCCATCCTTGGTCAACCCCACTCTCCCATTAGAGAGTGAAACCCAAGCGGTCGATCTGTTTCCACCTGTCGACCCCATTCTCCCCTTGGAGAATGAAACCCAAGTGGTCGATCTGAACTCATCATCGGTCGATCCTACTCTCCCGCTAGAGAGTAAACCTGATACTGCCAATAATTTTCTCATTGATACAGACTCTCCCGTGCCGAGGGGTATTCCTCTTTCTCCCGTAGGACCCCCTCCAAGTAATGAGGCCATCCGTTTTGATTGGGATGTGCTAACTGGACCTCATCTTCCCTCTTACATTCCTTTCCAGATTACAGTACAGGTTTGTGGTCAGGACGTTCCTCAAACGTTGATAGATGAAGGTTCATCTGTTAGTATTTTGTCCTCTATTGCTTGGAAAGCTTTGGGTTGTCCTCCACTTGTGACGTTTACGCAGAATCTGTTAGCTTTTAACAGAAGAACCAGTCAACCTTTAGGGACCCTTCCTCATTTTCCTATAACTTTGGGAGGGAAAACTGTCTTTATTGACATCATGGTAGTCCAAGACCCCTTGGATTTTTCTTTACTCCTTGGGCGAGATTATGTCTATGCCATGAAAGCTATTGTGTCTACTTTTTTTAGTATGATATCTTTCCTTCACGATGGACGAGTTGTGATTGTTGATCAACTTTCATTCATTGACCCCGCCTGGATTGCCTCCCTGAATGGTTCTTGTATGCAGTCAGTATCGCCCCTGCCACCGGTCAATTATGTGGCATTGTCGCCCATGGCTTCAACTTCTGATGACTTAGATCTAGTAGTTCACATGGTGATCTCTTCGATAGGGTTGCTAGAACCTTATCTCTTTACTCCTGTCGCGACCCTTGACATGGTGTCCTTCCAGAGTGTGCTTCTTCCTTCCAGTGAAGACCTCTTGGACGCCATGACCGAGTTTTGTCCCTTGACATGGTGTCATTCCGGAGCATTGTCCTCTTGGAATACATGATCAAGAAGACTTTTGAGGATAGTTTTTGCGTCTCTGTGGCAACCTCGTTAAAAAATGAAACGAAGGTTTCGAGGATAGTTTTTGCGTCTCTGAGGCAACCTCGTTAAAAAATGAAACAGAGGTCTTTGAGCATGGTTTTTTTTATTTCAAGCTCGTTAAAAAATGAAACCACTTTTGAGGATAGTTTTTTCGTCTCTGTGGAAACCTCGTTTAAAAAATGAAAAAGAGGTTACGAGCATAGTTCTTGTTTCTATGTCAAGCTCATTAAACAATGAAATAGTTTTCCCGCTCTCTGTTTGAGTCAAGTCCTTCGTCTAGTATTTGAATCTTCTTTTCCTCTTCCTTTTTCGTTGGATGAAACGAAGCTTGGGGGGCATTTGTCTCAGCCTCTGGACTTCATGCTAAAGTTGAGCCGCTAGTTTCTTAAGCTAGGGGCTAAGTACCCACCATCCATGTGTTATGCGTTGGAAAGTCCAAGCATAGTTTTCTATGGTTCAAGCTTGTGTAAAAATGAAACCACTTATCTCAAGCATAGTTTCCTCTGGTTCAAGCTTGCGTAAAAATGAAACCAGTTCCAAGCACAGTTTTGTTTAGTTTTTAAGCTTGTGTAAAAATTAAAATCTATCCCAAGCATAGTTTTGTTTTGTTTTAAAGCTTGTGTAAAAATAAAAACAATCCCGAGCTTAGTTTTTGTTTTTTCTCGTGCTCGTAAATCAATGAGAATGTAACCGAGTATACTTTTATCACTTTTTCGGACTCGTAAAGGTTATACGAAAAAGGAACCCCCTGGAGTCCTCTTTAAGCTCTTTTCAGACTCTCTAAACATGGAAATATTGCTGAGCAACCTTGCTATTTTCACTCTCGTTAAAGTATTTGAAGAAAGCGTCTGTTGGGAGATAATTTATCTCTTTTAAGTGTTTTTCCAGACTCTATAATCATGAAAAACCTTTGAGTTTTCTTTCTTTGGACTCATAAAACAAACATTGAAAGGCCCATATGGGACCGAACCACTCCTTCTTAGGGTTCGTTAAACATACTCTGAGGGACTCGTATGAAGGATGAGCTTAAATCAACAAGCATATGTTATCCTCCTCAAGCTTGTGTAAAAATAAAGAGGTACTCGCCAGAAATGGTGGGGGAAAAATTGGGAAAGAATTGTGTCTAAACCTGTATTTAAGGAAAGAGTCACTTTTGAACATGACACCCTTTCACTCGCCTTGTGTCTAGGTTGGAAAGTCCACTTTTCTCCTGATCATACTCCTATAAGATTACAAATTGGTCTGTGATCCTTGTTGTTGAGTCAGTATTTCCAAGACAGTTGTCGTGTCGTCAATATGTTCAAAAAGATGTCCAACCCGAAAAGCCTTCTATTGCGTCGGCCATTTCTGCAGTCTTTAAGCCTTCTATTGCGTCAACCATCTCTGAGTCAGTCCTGAATCACTTGTTACTCTGATATACATCAAATCTTGTTACCTGTTTCGTGTCATTGATGTGGGATACATTAAGGCCCTCCTGTGATGAGTCTTTTCCTGTCGACTTCAACTCATTATCCAGGAATTAGACTTAGAAACTAATTGGTACCTTGGAACTTGCATGCC
>ML797401.1:136544-153635 GCA_009831015.1 Picea engelmannii
GTTAATGATGTAAACCTATATGTTGCCTTCAGAGGGGTCAGTGGCCTGAGTTCCTAAAGAGAGAAGAGAGAAGAACTTTTCCTGAGAAAAGAAGTTGCATTTTCCTATGTAAAAACCTTATAAAAAAGGAAGTTCGCAGGTTGTTATATAGGCAGGGTGCGAGAATGGCCCATTCTCGCAGGTTTCACTATAGCTAGGGTGCGAGGTGTTCGCAGGTTGCTCTATAGCTAGGGTGCGAGAATTCCTGCACGTGGGAAAAATGAGCGTTTTCTCAAATCTTCTAGAAGAAGAGAATTCTATGGTGAGGTGGCATCCGAATGGTTTGGATCTTACTCACTTTCATGATTTAGTGGGATCATCCTAACCTCCTCACCTTATCCTCTTCAACTTATAAAAGGAGAGGAGTTCTCATGGAGAATGTTAGCTTGGGTTAGCTTTTGTTGGTTCTTGAGCTTGTTAGCTTTGGTTGGCTTGGAATTATCAGCTTGGTTGGAGTGGCTTTGAGATTTGCTTTGTCAAGATAGATTGTGAATATTATCAGATCTATGCTCTCAGAATTCTTGGAGTCAAAGTGTGTGGGGAACGAAGGAAATTTGGAAGGGACCTTACGACATCAAGGCCATGGTTGTAATCTCTCTTTCACATTCAATATAATACAGTAATATGATTCTTTCCTATAAAGCTAGTTGTGTTTTATTGTATGATTCCTTGATCACATACATAGGTTTATATTGAGTTTATGCTATTACTATCACTTTGGTTGGTTTGTGTTGTCTTGGTCTTGACTTCATGAGAGCACTGGAGCAAAGCGGGAGCAACAAAGACCCTAGGAAGCGATAATAAGGTATGTTATTTGTTCTTGCCTCCTAGTTAATTCAATATTTAAAACTTAAGGAAAGCGTCATGTTCTGTCTTGTTTTTTTCTAGATCCAGGTGGATCTAGGGAGATCGGTTAGTGTCCGCACCTACGGATTTATCCAATAACACCCCCCAGTCGTAATTTGCATGTTGAAGGACAATTTCCCCCTAGTGGGGATTTGAACCACAGTTGGGTTCAAATGTGTGGAAAGGTTTTTCATTCTGAGATGTGAATATGTCCTAATAGGATTTTGTGGAGTATACTAAGTCGTAGCTTGAATAGGGATATGAGGTGTAACTATCAAGGTACTTTGAAACCGACTGGGTAAAATGACTCTTATTTCACTTTGAACTTGGCCTGAAGTGGTAGTAATATTGACTACTGGTTCAACGAGATGGATGATGGGTTAACCTAACAGTCCTTCCTTGGCACTGACGATGGTAGAGGCATGTGGAGGGTCAAAAGGTGGTCGGCTAAAATTTGTTTTTTTATAAAGGTCTCGTCTCGATGGATTTATCCATATAAAACAAACAGAATTTTGATGTGTATCTACCATTTCAGGAGATCAGACAATGGTAGTGTATTCTTCATTAAAATTCGGTTATATTGGCTCCATATATAATTGATTATATGGACTTGATGGAAGGTGAGGATAATATTCCACTACAATGTTACCTGAGGATTCCACTCAAACCAAGAGTGGATCGAGAGAAATTGACAAAGTCGGGTTAACAGAAAGGGTGGAACCTTCCTCAACTGTAACTATGGCTCTCTTGGGATTTTCTAGCAAAGGAGTAGCAACACTCCCAGCATCTGAATGGTTCTCAACCTCTTCACAGTAAGTGTCTTTAGGTGAGTTAGCAGGTAAGGGTTCATAGCCTTATAGAGGAAACCCTTGCATCCTACATGATCTACGAAAACCTTTATTGGCCATAGTACCAATTTCTAAGGAAAACTAAAGTAAACAAAAAACACTCGCTAAAACAAATCTAGAAAACCAACAGGAAAACAATGCCTTCTCTCAATGAACGTACTAGATGGTGATGAAATCCAAATCACATGATCAAATTGAGAAGGGGATAGGATATCAGATGGTGGATCAGTTACGTTGGAGGATTTCTTAACATACTTACACCTTCGTGCAATCTTTCTCGTCGTTTTACCTATGGGTTACCCTCCAAGGAGCTCGAGTGAGTTTCACCAACATCTATTCTAGGTACAACAAAGACTTCCCTTCATCGTCACATCGTGTAAAGACCCTAAATATGGTGGCTACTAAGGATACCAACTCGTAGTCAACCTCTAGGAGGGTACATTTGACATTCGAGTCCAAACATATGGTCAAGATATTAAGTCCGAAATACTTCAATAGAACTAAGGAAATGTGGACCGGGAAATGTGGACCGGTAAACTCTAGAGGACCCTGAACAAATTCGGAATTCATGAAGCTCCGAGACCAAATGAACATAGTTGAACCTCAAGAAGAACCCCCAATATATGATCTTACTACTATGAATGGTTAAGCCTCGGAGGGATAATCTTCATTACTCTCTCGAATGCGACCTCGTGCATAACCCCTGTGTGAGAGGGGGATCCCAATTATGCTTATATGAAAATTGGATTTACTCTCCCTATCACAATATTATGAGTTTTTATTCAATGATTTGGAGAGTTATTCCCACAGCCTATTACAAATCTTTAGTCCTAGTCTATAGTTGGTTTAAATATCTAAAAATAAAATTTTCTTGTTTGATTTTAATTAGCGTTCATTTTCATGGTTGTTCATTACAGAAAGGTGAATGATAGTGACACTGATGATGTTTGATACTCGACTCAAAAATAATATGAAGAGAATGATATGAAAAATTTATTTTCGATGAAATTCTAGCTACATGAAGGAGAAGAGTTTCTTTTATTTCACTTACAAACACTCAAGAATGTAAAATTTTACACAATTTCATCTTCAACAAGAATTCAAACAATTACCAAATTAAGATGTTCGTCTAATTCTTCTTTATTTCACTAAAAGTGAATAATGACTTCACTATTGTGATTTGAAAAAGAGGAACCAAAAGTAGACAAACAAAGCCACGATCAACATTCAATAAGAAACCAAAAGAAGAATAAACTATTCACTCAAAAAAACACCAAAAAGAAAAAATCACACTTAATAGTCTTATGGAATTGTTCTGGAATTGAACAAGGGATCAAATACAAAGTAAACAATGTTGATATCAATGAACTTCCTTATGATAACCTCTAATCAATCAGATAATCGAAAAGAGCAGCAAAAAGAAACCAAATTTTAGAAAAATGGTTGATCTTGCAATAAGTAAAAATAACACAAACCCAATCAAGACTAAAAGAATGAATATAATCAAGTTGTAAGTCAAACAAGAGACAAGATCTAATATAATATGATCTAATCTAGAGAGAAAGACCTAAGAACTATGCCCAACAAGCACGAAAAATCAGTGCTCTGGTAATCACAACACTAGAGTGCTAGAATGCTCCCTAATACACTCTGGGGGAGCACTGATTAGGCTATCAATGCTATGACTTGAACTAGAGAGGGTGCTAGTTCTGATAAAAGTTTAGAAAAACCCAGAAAACTCAAAAACTCAAGGAAATTCACTTAGAGATTCTGTAAGACAACTTAACAAAGATGAAAAAATGTAAGGACAAATTTAAATCGGCAAACAAGATCTAAAGATACGAAAAATCAAGGAAAGAACCAAAACTGAAATTTCAATCCCCATTGGAATCGGCAATTTATATTATGAAATAATTCCCCTGCGGACATGTGAATCTTCTCTTGGAGTACAGATCCCTCTACCGAGACGAAAAACTACCTTTGGAAACTACCATTCCTATAGACTATTTATGCCCATCGGAAAAGAGATTAATAGGGATAGTATGATGTACCTCACTTTTGAATTTATTCCACACTGCTCCCATCCAAAAGTTTTGAATAGTACCTACAATGGATGAAAAGAGACAAGCAACTATCTGCTACTCTAATGGATTAGACAAAACCAATCTATCTATGAAAGATTAAAACAAGCATAGACAAGTACATGTAGACACATACTATAAGGAAATAGGACAAGTATATTGATGAGAACTTTAAGGAGATAATTACAATCTTAAGATGATGTTGCAGCAGCCTCCCCAAGTCCTCCGTGTCCCAACCCTTGCTCGAAATATCCATGATCATAATAACAATGCTTTGTTGATAATTTATCCTCCATTTATAAGCTTTGAGAGGCCCAACCACCTTGGTTATATTTGGGATTAGTTGAGGATATGTCTCCATCAGTTGTGATATCTCCTTTAGATGTAGCCTAAGGGTTATATTCAATCCAAACCGACTCGATACATCCATAGTTGTCCTTAGAGACAAAAGGGGATTTCTTCCCAAATTTGCTCACCCAATTCGGTGCTCCCTTACAATGGGAAACATAGTGCTACAATGCTCCCTAATAGATAGAAAAAGAGTGTTAGCGCTCCTTGTATATGAGAATAGGAGTATTGATCATCCAAAAGATTCCAAGATGACTAATTCTCATAAGAAAACACTTTATTCCAATTGTCAAATGATGAGGCTTCTTCTTCTAACATGTTTTAGGGGTTGTATCAAGTGTTGTCATGGTGTCGTTCATGATGCGACACTTACGTGAGGATAATGTTACACTTACAAAACTTGGGACAAAATTTTGACACTTACGAAAATGAGAATGTGACATTATCAAAGTGAGGAATTTTGATGTGTAACATATTTCCCCCCAAAGTGTGATGTCAGAAAATGAGACTTGATGGTCGAAATAATTTGTATATTCTTCTAAGAAAGGGTATCGAGTTGGGGAACCTAGTAGAAGTTGCAGACAACCATAAAACAATGTTAATATGTGCTCCATTCCCAAGGTAGGCATACTTATGCTCAGGATATAAATGACTCAAAGTATGTCCACCAATAAATACACTACGGATCCATCATGATATTGAATGAGGGTATGGCCACCAGAGATACAATGTGGATCCATACTTCTATGACATTAACTTATCGTATCCATGTAAAATACACATTGGATCTATGATATGATAAAACATAGCCACACACCAATACAACGTGGATCTATGTGACAACATAAGTATCAGCATGCTCAAATGACTTCCTTCATAACCCAGGTAAAATAGAAATCAGAATGAATACTCAACCTAAGGTATTTATCCCAATCCAGATGTGGTATGAATCTAACCATGTGAATAGGTGTTTTGATGTCAAACATGGTAGAAACCACTTTATAACTGGTCATTGAGGTAAATTGTTAACAAGTTCAAAGGAAATCACTAATGATGTCAATGACTCCCAAGGTAACCTAGTACATTTCAATGAATGTGAATAGATAAGATGATGTCAAACATTCGTGGAATCATCCAATCATATTTCAATGATGTAAACCTATTGCCAAAAATGAGGAGGCCTTTCATTGAGGCATATAGGTCCCAAGGTACTAATTGGTTTCTTAGTCTAATTCCTCGATGATGTGTTGAAATCGACAAGAAAAGACTCGTCGAAGGAGGGCCTTGATGTATCCCTCATCATCGATACAAATTGACATAGGAAAGTGATAAAGTATAGAAGATGAGCACAAAATGACATGGGTGTGGAAACTGGTAATTATATAAATGGTTGAATTTTGAGGCAGATACTTCGCTTGAACATTGAGGCATGACATGAGACTTGGTAGCATAAATGTAGAGTGGACCAAAACTTAATGCGGCAAGTGTTGAGGCATTCTTTGGATGGTTCAAAGGAGTGGAAAGACTCATAAGATTGGTTCAGTGCAGAGTTTTAGTGTATTATCCAAATCTTCAGTGTGAAGGTCAAAACAAGTGTCATGTTCAAGGGCGATTGCAAGAGCCGTTTACAAAAAAATTCAAGAAACTTGACCTACTTCCTTCAATTTTTTCCCCCATCCAGATAGATGAGTACCTCTTTTTAATTTAATGATCTTGAGGCGGATAACACATGCTCGATATAACTCACCTTCGGTAAGATCCTCTTCCTTTATTTAACGAACTAGAAGAATTAAGGGTTTGTCCCCATATGGGTCCTTCAATGTGTAATTTAACGAGTCGAGAGAAAGAAAACTTAGTGGTTTTTCATGTTTAGAGAGTATGAAAAGAACTTAAAGATGACTTCAGGGTTGTCCTTTTTCATAATTTTAATCTCCAAGGTCTGAAAAAGAGATAAAATGTTGCTTGGAAGATGCCCTTTCGAACCTTTTAATGAGTGTGAAAGGAATCAAGATCACTCGACAATCTTTTCATGTTTAAAGAGTTTGAAAAGTGCTTAAAGGAGACTCAAGGGGGTTCCTTTTTCATATATCATTTACAAGTCCGAAAAAGTGATAAAAGTATACTCGGTTAGATTCTCATGTATTTATGAGCGCGAGAAAGAACAAAGACTAAGCTCATTGGTGTTACAAGGTCATCGAAATAACTCTGCTCAAATTCCTTTAAAATCAATTTGTTATGGGCATAAGACATTAGTAATTTCTCAAAAAATGATAAGAAACCCAAAAATAGACTTTATAATAAGGCGAAAATGACGAAAATGAACCTATTAAATATCAAACTAGGTCAAAAATTCATTTTTACATTTGTTTTTTACTATTATACTCCGGTCCTTGGATTTGTACGTCTTTTGGAGCGTTTTTTGAGTGTTGATTGCAGGGGCTGTGAGTGATGATATCATGTCCCGTGACCGAGCCTCGTATGGAGAGGTGGAATAGTATTTCCCCCAGGTTGAGGAATGAGCCCTCAGCTTTTAGATTCACCGTTGACTTCTTCGCATGGTGGAGGAAGTAGCTAGTGATTATTGAGTACTTCCCCTATGCTAGGGTAGATTTCAGAGGCAATATTGATTTGGTACTTCGTGAGGGCATACAATGGGACACATCAATTAAAAAATATTATAACATTTTAACAATATTTTCGTTTTGTTTTTTATATATTTTTGTTTGTACAATGAGGTATCTAAACCATTTCATTTTCATCATGTAGAAGAAGGTTTGTCAGCTTCGACAGAGATGCCAACATTGGGGCCTCGTGGATGCACAGGAGATAACTGAGCACAACATCGTAGTGGGGGGACTCTGGGAGGTGGAGAGGAACCTTCGGGGCTTGATGATGGGTGTTAACCCTTTGAGGAGGAGAGATGTGCCTTTACATATTCAACGACATACGGTTGGGGTATCCTAAGGCCTCAATCATTTGCTACAATAGGTGACACGAGAAGTAGTGTAATTTTTAGAGCACAACATGATACAGGAGGACGATTAGAGTCCTCAATCATTTGTAGTCCTTATGATGATATTATGGGCATGAAGACCCAAGTTTTTCCTCGTCATGTACTTTTGTATGATTTTTAACAAAAAATGTTTGCTATCACACACACACACACACACACACACACACACAGATATATATATATATATATATATATATATATATATATATATATATATATATATATATATATATATATATATACAAGTTTTGTGGTGCCTACCTATGTTGAATTTTTGGTTTTATATGATGTTTTTGTACATATGATTTATGTTTCAAATGTTTATCTATGCGCAATATACCAATCCAACATGTAATTCGCTAACAAATCTATGATTTTGTTGAGTTCTCTTGATATGTGTATGTACTCAATAAATTCAAAATCTCTTTCGAGACATAAAACCCTCAAATGGAGATGTAGTAAAGTCGAGTTCTGAATGACGTACTCACGATTTAGTTGGCGGATAAAGAGTTGAGAATCGAGGTTGATAATCAATTGAGATATACCTAGAGAGGAGGCTTAGACTAAGAGTCCACTGATGGTGTGATACTCTGCAACGTTATTGGTTGCATATCCAAGGAAAATCCCTCCTGAACTTACTCGATCACAAGAGTGGTAGATGACCCAAGCTATAGAAGCGATGTTTTGGGTATGTTGACTAGCACCATCCACAAACCTGAAATAGATGGGTAAGGATGATGTCATCTACGCATGCAATCATAAAGAAAAATATAAGCAGCAACTGAGACAAAATTTCTACACGGAAAATAAATTACACATCAAGTCAAAAGTATATAGTACAGTAATTTACAAATCACACATGCGAGATATTCTATGCATAGTACCTCTTGAGGTAAAGCCCATTTCAGGGTTCACCAAAAGATATTCCATAGTAATCTACTAAATCGTAGGCGCCTTTGTGTAACACACATTTTATGATGTATGGCCCATGCCATATGGGTTCTAACTTACCCTCCCCTAGTTTGTCATGATCTTGATCATAGAATAGGACTAGATCTCCTTCTGCGAAAGTGCAAGGTTGGATGGATTTATCATATTGATTTTTCATGCGTTTTTTATACATCTTGTTGATGAGAGAAACACCGCAACAGGTTTCATCCAAATTGGTCATATATAAGAATCATTCCTCTTCAATATAAGTGTGGGGTAGGAGTTCTACGATGTGTTTCAATGAAGGAATATCATATTCGATTGGTAATACCGCTTATATCCCATATACCAACTGGAAGGGTGTAAATAAAGTTGTGGTTTTAACTAAAGTTTGATAAGCCTAGAGTGCAAAGAAGAGTTGCAAGTGCCAAGAGGTTTTGTTTTCTCCTACCATGCATTGATGCATGGTATTTAGGACCTTGTTGATGGCTTCAAATTGTCCATTTTCCTATGGATAGTAGGGGGATGAGTTGTCATGGTGAAAACCCCAACTTGGTGTGTAATTCACCCATCATCTCGTTCTAGAAATGTGATCCATGATCAGTTACAATAGCTTGTGGCACACTAAATCTAGTGTTGATGTGGTTAAAAACAAACAATGTTGAAGTGAGACCATCATTAAGAAATGTATGCTTAGCCTCAACCCATTTATTTAAATAATCAATGGAACAATGATATAACTGTGCCCCCCGTCTGAGGTAGGCTTACATTGCATAAAATCAATGCCCCATTTTGCAAAGGGGGCAACGATGACAATGGGATGAAGTGGATTTGGGTGGGTACATGATTTCCTCTGAAATATCTCCCAAGGTGGGAATTTTTTAATGGCCTCGATGCAATATTTTAATATGGAAGGACAAAAATAACCAACACATAGAATGTTTTGGGCTTTAGCCATCCCAGAAAGATGATCGCCACAAGCTCCAAGGTGATAGTCATTTAAAAAAAATTCAGCCTCTTCATGGGTTAAGCAACGTCATAAGGCAGTATCAATTCCATGGTGGTACAAGGTGTCGCCAATGATAAGGTAGTGTTTTGAGTGGTGTCTAATGTGATGTCATTCATCACGTGAAATGATAGGCTGAAATCATTGGGTTTGGAGATATAGAAGAATATCTCCATACCAAGGATCAAATGTACTAATAAAGAACAGGAATTCATCAGGAATAGAATCATTGCTCTCAATATCCTCATTAGTATGGGGAAGATCGCAAATTAATTCTGCAAAAACCAACAATTTATGAGCCTTTGATTTGGCAAAATTGAGATTGAATTCTTGGAGAATGACTATCCATTTCGAATATTTTCCTCTGGGTACTTGACGAGTCAATATGTGGTACATGGGGTTTGAGTCTCCGATGACCATGGTAGTGCGTAACAGAATGTAATGGTGTAACATTTGGATGGAAATAACTGCTTCCAAAGCCAACTTTATGACATGTGAATATTGGATTTCAGGACTTGATAGACTTTTACTCAAATAGTAAATCATATGTTTGGTGTCATCATAATCCTCTTGTACCAACACCATAGAAATAGTGGAAGTAAAGGAAACCAAATAAAAGATATAATCTTTCGCATAATTTAGTGGATGCAAAAGAGGTTTTTTTCATTAAGGCATGCGTAAGAGAATCAAATGAGTGTTGAGAGGTGGAATCCTAGATGAAAGGGGCATCTTTCTGTAGCAATTTCATGAAACATTTAGTGATTTCAGCGTAAAATCAAATGACACAGCAAATAAAGTTTTCCTTCCCTTGCAAACTTTGCAATTGAGTGAGGTTGGTGGGAGGAGGTAAAGCTAGAATGGCTTTGAATTTTAATGGATCCACCCTTATCCCATATTTGGAGACTTCAAATCGGAGGAGTCTCTCTAATTCAACAACGAAGATGCATTTATGGGGGTTCAAACATATGCGACACTTATGACTCTTTTGACAAAAGTGAGTCACTTATGACAATGATAATGTGACATTATTGAAGTGAGGATTTTTAATGTGTAACAATATGCATGTATGTGCGTGATTTTACTTATATGTGTGTGCAATATTCCAATCTAATACATGATTAGCCAATGCATCAGTTAGTTGATTAGATCTCCTAGGATCATGAATATAAGTAATATAATCAAAATAGTGTTCTAAGAGACCTACCCTAAGGAATTGTCGGTGAAGGGTGGGATCATAGACATGGTACACTCCATTTAACTGAGACACAATCAGTTGAACATCTAGATAAACCCGAAGATGATAAATACCATGTGACAATGCATCACATAGTAATTCTATTATGGCATTGTACTCGACAACATTATTGGTCACTTTGCCTAAAAAAATACCACGAGAAGACACCAATTGACAAATGGGAGTGAATATCACCCAAGATATAGAAGCAAGCCTCCGAGTGTGTCAACTAGCATCGTCCGCGAGCCCAACATAAACCTCAAATTCACTTGACATCTTCCATAGTGAAAAGAAACACAATAAACTACATGTCCATAGGACAAAAAGACAAAAATGTATAAATAAAACTATACATTATATACAAGAAGTCACACTCAGGTGAGAAACCTAAGAATAATACTTCTTAAGGTAGAGCCCATTTCTAGGCTCAGATAAATCATGACCATCAAAATAAACAAGTTTATAAGCACCCTTTTCTAAGACTTTCTTAACAATGAATGGCCTAAACCACATGGGTTTGAATTTTCATTCCCCCAAGGAATATTTATCTTTTTCATAGACCAAGACAAGATCACCTTCATATAAAACTCTAGGGTGGACAGACCAATCATACTAACACTTGGCATGTTTTTTGTGAGCCTTCTTGGCCAAGGCTACATTTTGGCACTACTCCTCAATCTTATAGAGATATAGGAGACGCTCTTCAAGTGCAGTTGTGTCAGGTAGTAATTCCAATGCCAAATTAAGAGAGGGAATTTGTAATTCTATGGGAAAGAATGCCTCCATCCCGTAAACAAGTTGGAAATGAGAAAAAAAATGTATCAATGTTGATTGAGATTCGATACACCCAAAGTGTCGAGTACAACATCAAATTCAAATTTGACTTGGTTGAATTGATCGTCTGTTGGAGAAGAGTCTTGAGAGAATTATTAACAACCTCCACTTGACCATTCTCCTATGGATAGTAGGGTGATGAATTTTCTTTCTTAAACCACAAATTTCATGTTAACTCATATATCATATTATTCTGAAAGTGATTGCCATGGTCCGTGACAATACCCTTCGAAATATTGAACCTAGATACAATCTGGTTAAAGATGAAAAGTGTAGTCATTTCTCTTTCATTACTAAACTGCAGCATGGCTTCGACCCACTTAGTGAAGTATGATGATGTAACAATGCCCCCTAGTCGAAGTCGGGTGGCATGTAGTGAAATCAATCCCCCACTTAGTGAAGGGACAAATAAAAATAACTCAAAACATGGGATGAGGGTGTTCCCGCATCTTCCGAGAGAAGACCTAGAACATGTGACACTTCTTGAATGCCTCCACATAATATTTGATCAATGTGGGTCAGAAGTATCTAGCGTGAAGAATTTTCTAGAATGATTCTAACCCAGAAAAGTGACCGCCACATGCTCCAGTGTGACAGTCATTCAACACAAGCTCTGCCTCTTTGTGAGTGAGACAACGACAGAGAACACAATTGACTCCTCGATGATATAAAGTATTGGTGTGTCTATTTTGTCACTTGGGTGAGAAAAACAAGGGCACTTGCATGCCTATTTGGGCCCGCTAGATAAGACAGAGGTTAGTGCATGAGTTAAACAATCCAATAACATGAAATAAACAAGTAAACAAACTAAAAGCAACTAAGGAAATAAAAATATAATGCATAAGAAGATTTGACCCAAAAACAATCAACCAATGACCAAGATTATGCCACCAATGGATAACTATATTACTTGGCAAAACATCATATAGAAATGAGGATTTATGAGTCCCTTATTCCTCCTTGGGAGGGCTCTTGAGTTCCCTAATGGAGAGCTTTTCTTACAATGGTAGAAAAGAAAGAAAATGATGAATAAATCAATGCTTATTCCCTCAAGAGTTGAGTGGAATGGCCTATTGGAATGTTTCTAGGATGATCCAAAGAGAAAAGAGCATTCTCAAGGGAGGATTGAGGTAGGATAACAATACTATGAAAATATTGATTTCTTAGTGCACCCATGGCCTCCATTTATATCATTTATTCAAGGAAATATTCAACTAGTTCTTAGTGTGAACAAGTGGCCCTTTAGGGCACCCTTTGGTCCTTGACCAGCCCCCCATTCAGATTCATCTCAGATCCGAGGGTCAAATCAATTTGGGAGTTGGTCCATAAGTGGTTGATGGTCTGACAAGAACCATAAATGTACCGTTCACAGGAGTGTGTGAATTTTCTCATACACAGTCATGCATATGGCACATTGTGCACTCTAAGGGATTCTTTGGCCCACGCACTATGCATGCACTTCGTTTAGTAAGTTAGCGCATGTCAAATTTTTCCCAATTGTATATTTTTTTCCTCTTGGAAATGCATTTTGGTGTTGTAGGTGAACGAATAGTTGTTTGGCATTGTTGTATTTATGTAACCATTTGCATGCAATGTTGCTGAAAAAATTTCATTGATAATAGATGCCCCCTAATGTGTGAGGTTAGGAGCATATGTATAGACTAAATACAACAATGTTTCTTCTATTGAAAGTACCATTGTAATGAAGAGTGTTGATAGGAACTGCAAAAGCGATCCATCGAAGGGAGAGGGGAAACTGTGGGACACAAATATTTCTCTTGGGAGAGAAAATAAAATATGTATACAAACAAGGCGAGCATGCCCCATGCTTGTGTCATGTAACTCAAAATGTAAGGTAGTAACTGAATTTGTATGTTGATGTAGATAACTGTAGTGCCCTCCGGGGAGGTTTGATAACGGAAGATGGAAATTCTAGTGGTGAACATACTCTGAAAAGAGACAAGGATGTCTATAATAAGTGTCGATGACTCATAGGCATTGATGGCCTAAGCAATTCAGAGGTTTTCGGCTGGTATAAAAAAATTGCAATAGTCACATAGTAAGACCCACCGTAACATGAGATTTTGCTGAAGTTGAATGTTATGGGGGTCAACAGAATCAGAGAGAAATGATGGTTCTCTCTATGTTGTCTGAGACTCCTCATTGTTAAGGTAATGAGAGAAAGATATTGTATGCCTTATGGAAATTGTGTTGATGTCGAAAGAAAGGGATATGTGACTCCAAGAAGCAAAGGGATTCATGAAATTTGTGGAGATAATATCAGGATCTGATAGGGAACATGAACAAATTTAGGACGTGGTGAGAATCAATACTTCCCTTGGTCAGGGGTATGTTTGAAGGATGATTGGCAGCAACTGTGAAATTGTATCTAGTGTCAGGGGGATGACTAGACATGGGGTTAAATTGTGCCAGAGGTGTGACAAGGTGGAAAAACTCAGAGATAAGGGGTACGTGGACTGTGGGATACTCGGGTTTTATGAACAATGTCGGAATGAGTAAAGGAGAATGGATTCCCCAACCAAGGGATAAATTGGTTGTGTTGGTAGAAAAAGAAGGTCGTCAAGGGTGATGAAAAAAATCAAAGTAAATGTTGGAAACAAAGGATTTTTACAATTACCAAATAAATAAAGAATAATTTGGGATGATTGTATATATACAAAAATGGGTGCCCCAGTGCAAGATGTCTTGGCCTATGAGGGCTCAAGTTGCATTGAGAACTGGTGGAGGGTGGGGGCCCTATGTCTGGGTTTCTATATGAGGTAAATGAATGGAGAGAAATCTACAGATGGGAAAACTAAGTGTGGATGAAATGGAGGGTTAATGATACTACGAAGGTGCAGTCAAAATAGAACCGAGATGAGATAACCTGGGAGTCCATTGGGAAAGATAGAAAAATTATGAGAAGGAGTATGTGGCTTATTCTCGGAAATGTGTAAGATTATTGGGACTCCCATCCCTAGGGGGTGAAAGTAGCATGAGTGTCAAAGTACCAATGGTAAATATTAATGGGACAACTTGTATGAGGGAGAGTGCTACTGGGTGATAGTACCAAAATGCAGCAGAGGTGACAGTACTACAAAGTCGGTCGTAGGGACCCTAAAGGTGAATGTGTGAGGGTGTGACTGGAAGATGCAATTGATATTAAGAGGGAATGATTACATGTCAGTGTCAAACATATACCTGAAGGGGTTGCGGTGCTTGTGATGACCAAGTACCTACACACATGAAAACAAAATACCCAATGTGAACTATATCTGAAGATAAAGAAAATATAACAATTATTTTTTAATTTTGGACATGAGCAGGTGTACCTAGACATGATGTGAGAAAAACACTCCCCAGGGGCTGAGCATGGATGGTGACCCAAGGAATGTGATTGTGTATGTGGAGGAACCCTGATCCCTTGTCTCAAGATGGATCGAGAAACAGAGACTTTGGGCTCTTCCAACTAAGTGTGGAAGTTTGGAAAAAGGGACTATATATGGTTGTGGGGCCCACAATGCCACCTCATTTGTACTTGCTTCTATAGTGAATTTACGAGAGTATTTGGAGTAGTTTCAAAGATTAAGGGAGTTCGAGCCAACCGATCCAAGATTTTTGAGAGTCAGGTTAGTGGGCCCATCCTCCTACATAGTATTAATTTCTTATTTTTTGGGTAGGGGTCGTATGGATGATCGTACTAGGGTAGGTTTAGGGGTGGGCCCTCCCATGTATGGGAGAAGGAAGGATACCCATGCTGAGATGCATGGGAATAATTCCATCCCTCATGCATGATATGCATCTGTACTAGACACAGCCGTTCATAGGGGCGCGTGGGTGGGAAAAACAGGAGCGCAGGAGATGCACACCTGTTAGAAATACACCTGCGCATTGTGCACAACTATTCCTCAGAAATTTGTGCATCAATGCACAGCTGTGTAGAGATCAGGTGTGCATAGGTGTGCACCTGTGGGTGTGATAGATGCACATTGATGCGTAGTTGTTTCTCCAAAATCTGTGCATTAATTCACAACTGTGTGAAGAACAAACGTGCATATGTGCATGCCTGGGGGGGTGAAATTCGCACACTGGAGGCAAAGCTAAGGGGTTTTGAAAGTTTGAATTTTTTTATATTTTTGATGAATGTTGAGTGTTGACCAAGTGTTTCTGTATGAATGCAGGTGATCATTTGGTGAGAGGAGATTCATCATGCCAGTCCACTGGAGGGAGCGAGAGTAGGAGTGCCTCGTGTTCGGAGACACTTGGCAGCCTTTGGGCTGCTCCAGTTCTTCGATTTCCCATTGATACGGTCACAGGAGTACCTTCTTTAGTATATGATATCGATGTGGAGCACTGATCTGCAGTGCTTCATTATGAGGGGACAAAAACTAACACTCTCAGTTGTTGAGGATGTTTACATTCTAACGGGGCTCCCGTTTGGGGAATGGCTCTACTTGTTGATCCCCAACTATCAGGGGATGTGCGGATGATAGACGTGGCATGACGCTATTGTACGGGGCTGAACCCAATTTCAGGTTTGTTTATCCATATTGAGGCGATGGATGCACTCTTGCACCAGTGAATTGAAACCATGATTGTGAGGACCTATGGATACTTAGAGACTCAGTGGATTTCTGGAGGTCAGCTGAGGATTATGGAGAGGGTCCTAGATAGTTATTGTTTTGCCTAGGGGCTGATGCTTCACACCAAGATGATGGGGAAAATTCATCGACATCGGACCACTAACTCAGGTGAGTTTTCCTTTGGGTCTATCCTAGTGGCATGATTTCTCGAGAGGGTGCCCATGTTACGCCTGAGGGTTTTGTTGCCATCTGCAGGGTCGCAGGAGCCGCGACTGATGCGACGGGATCAGATTTTGGCACAACACGGAGGGGGAGAGGGTGGCCAATACTTTATGTCAACATTGGCATGTGTGTGGCATCACATTCCATAGATCATACTCTGATTCCAATATGGTGGGATGGATTTTTAGCACGACCCGAACATGGACCTACCTCCTGGAGAGGTCTAGGACCAAAGAGGTATGTTGGTGTATTTATGTTTTGTGATTTTGATAGTGTAGCATATGTTTATATATATATGGATGTTGATTTTATATTTGTTTTTTTGTTTGCAGATGTGGGGCCTCAAGGCTGAGAGGTGGAGATGGTTGGAGAGTTGTCTCACCAAGGGCTGGTGAGACTGCCATGAGAAAATCCATGGGTAGGAGAGAGACAATGGAGGGATTATGCTGGTGTGAGGCTAGCAGATGAGGTGAGGGCTGGGCAGAGAAGCAAGTTCAATGATATAGGTGAGGGGCCATCTCATGCACCGTAGGTAGAGGCCAATGGGGGGATGGAGGATCTTCGTCGTCAATTCAAGGAGGTGTTGCAGGGTGTGTCAGAGGGCATGTGGTCCCACATTTAGGATGAGAGAGTCCTGAAGGGCATGTGGTCCCACATTCAAGATGAAAGAGTCTCGAAGGGAATGTGGTCCCACATTCAAGACGAGAGAGTCCCGAAGGGCATGTGGTCCGACATTCAGGATGAGAGAGTCCCAAAGGGAATGTGGTCCCACATTCAAGATGAGAGAGTCTCGGAGCAGTGTGTGGGAGTTCCGGCAGAGTAGCAGACCTTGATCCGCTAGGAAGTTGTAGCGGGGGAAACGATGACTGGTTGACTTCCCCCTGGACCTAGAGGACCCCCAGCTAGTGGGTTTCCTCCTGCTGATAGAGGACCTGGTGGGGGAGTTCTGGGGGAACCATGAGTGTCAATTCTATTTTTTTATTTATATAGGCTTGCGATCCCATTTTGTACAGGGTAGTTGATACCCATTTTGTATAGGGTTTGGGGTACCCATTTTGTAACTATAGGGGTGAGGGGACTCACTTGCCTACTAGAGATGTATATGTT